>RJWJ010005681.1:31128-66911 GCA_004363605.1 Indri indri | reverse complement strand
TTTTTTTTTTAGTTGTCTGGCTAATTTCTTTCTATTTTTGGTAGAGACATGGTCTCGCTCTTGCTCAGGCTGGTCTCGAACTTCCTGACCTCAAGGGATCCACCCGCCTCAGCCTCCCAGAGTGCTAGGATTACAGGCATGAGCCACCATTCCCTGCCTTGTGTGGAACTTTCTATGGGGAAAAAGATATAGTTAGCAGCACTGAATATTCAATGTCTGATTCCTTACAGTTATGTCTGAAGTTGTTATATAAAGCAATAAGTCACTATAAAAAAAATTCACCAATCAACAGATCACAAATTTTTTAAATTTCCCATTCATACGTTTAAAGCTTAACTGCAATATCAAAGTCTTTTTGAAAACTGCATGACAGACAATATAATCAACTGGAAGATGAAACTGCAAATCTTGCAAAAGGCTGACATGATAGGTACTTGGAAAGAGACTGATTTGAATATCAAAAGGATTTTAGGCCCTTGGGAAAAATTAAGAAACTCACAAATATTTTTTAAAAATAATCCTCAGACTTGGGCGGGGGGGGGGGGAGGGCAACATACGTAACCTAAACATCTGTACCCCCATAATATGCTGAAATAAAAAAAAAGGAAAAAAAATAATAATGCTTTTAAGATGGTACTAAAAAATTATGCATACACAAAAAAAGCTTTATCATATAATTCCTGTGAGAAAAAGCATAATCTAACTTTTGTTCAAAAATCTTGATCAAACTCCTTTTTTCACATTCACTATTAAATGTGGTCCCTTTCTGACAGACTGGATACAAAGAAATGAAATTAACACACAGGTAAATATATTAAGTATAACGGTAACAGTCCAAATCAGGACAGTTTTTCACTATCAAAGAATGCAAATATGGAAAGGGTAAAGATTAGAATGAATCCTGGGATACTGAACCGAAATTGGAGGTATTAGTATGAAGTCACTATATAAATGTGTGTGTGTCTGTCTGTCTGTCTGTCTCACACATATATTTCCTAGCTTTGACTGCAGCAAGGGCTAAAAGTATTTAATAATAACACCACAGTTTCGATGAATACACCTAGTGCTCAGATCTTGGTTTTTAAATACTGTTCTCCACTAAAAAGGGAGAAAAGGGAAAGCTTTTCCTTACAGCAGAATGCCAACCAGTAACTATAGATGGAATTAGAAAATCACCATTTGGCAACAATATCTTAGTAATAAATTTCACGCAAAAATCAATAGTTTCAAAGTAACTTCCTATAGATCCTTATTAACTACAAAGATAAAAATAATGTCACAGTGAAAACCCCTGCTGACACCAATTTATTCAAGCAATCAAACTTAGTATCAACAGTAATGGGATAAACTGACATCATGTGCCTTCTGATGATATACTAAGAATTATTTCTGTGATATTCCTGCCAAAAATGTATAAACTGAATCTAGCCATGAGTAAATAAAACAAATCCAAATTGAGGAACTTTGTGCAAATAATTGGCCTGTACTCTTTAAGAATATTGAAGTCACAAAACATAAGCAAAGACTAAGAAAATGTTCCAGATTGAAGGTGACTAGAAGACATGACAACTAAATGCAACACATAATCCTAGACTAGTCTAGACTAGCAGGAAAAAAAGTTTATTCATTTTCAAATTTATTTTTGTCATAAAAGACATCGCATTAGTCCATTCAGTTTGCTATAACAAAATACCATAAATTGGGCAGTTTGCAAACAACATAAATGTATAATATTTCTCACAGTTCTCGAGGCTGGTAAATCCAAGATTAAGGTGTTAGCAGATTTGGGGTCTGGTGAGCATCCCCCTTCTGGTTTATAGATGGCAACATCTCCTATATCCTAACATGGTAGAAGAAGCAAGGCAGCTCTCTGGGGCCTATTTTTATAAGGGAACTAATCTCATTCATCAGGGCTTCAGCCTCATGACTTAATCACCTTCCAAAGGCCACACCTCCTAATATTAATACGATCACATTGTTGATTAGGTTTATTTTTTTTTTTTTTTTTTTTTTTTTTTTGAGACAGAGTCTCACTCTCTTGCCTGGGGCGAGTGCCGTGGCGTCAGCCTAGCTCACAGCAACCTCAAACTCCTGGGCTCGAGCAATCCTACTGTCTCAACCTCCCGAGTAGCTGGGATTACAGGCATACGCCACCATGCCTGGCTAATTTTTTCTATATATATTTTTAGCTGTCCAATTAATTTTCTTTCTATTTTTGGTAGAGACGGGGTCTCGCTCTTGCTCAGGCTGGTCTCGAACTCCTGAGCTCAGAACTATCCGCCCGCCTCGGCCTCCCAGAGTGCTAGGATTACAGGCGTGAGCCACCGCGCCCGGCCTTTTGATTAGGTTTAAACATAGGAATTTTGGGCAGACAAACATTCAGACCATAGCAGACAATATTGGGACAAGCAGAGAAATTTGAATCCAATCTGTGGATCTGATAGATGGCAGTATTATATCAATGTTAACTTCCTGATTTTAACCATTGTAATTTTAAACTTCATTATATAGAAGGCTGCCCCTGTTTAGGAAATACATACTGAAGAATTTAGGGTGATGGGGCATCATGTCAGCAATTTATTCTCAATTGGTTCAGAAAATTACAGACACACATACTCCACACACAAAAATGTTAAATTTGTAGAAGCTTTTTATACCATTTTCAAATTTTTCTGTAAGTTTGAAATCTTAAAATATAACATTAAAAAGTTTAAATTAAAAAGCATAACAAAATAACTATTTTTTAACTATTAGACTATCAATATCAAAAACATAGGTATATACTTAAATACAGATTAAGCATCACAATAAATGATACATGCATTGCTCATGCATTGCTAGAGGGAGTATAAACCTGTACTAACCTCTGCAAAGGGCATCAAAATGACAAATGCACATACCTTGTGATGAACACCCTACTCTAAGGTATTTATCCTATGGATATAGACTCACATATGCATTTAACATATACATATTCATTGTAGGTTTGTTATAACAAAAGATCCCAAACAACCTAAATATCCATTAATAAGACATTAGTTAAATACATGTGGCACATCCATACAATGAAATGAGCTTTTAAAAAAAAAATAAGCTAAGTTCCAAATGTACTGACAAAAAAAGATTTCAATGATATGCTGTTGTGATATACAGTAAAAATGCAATGTAAAATAAATAAATGGGACTTAAAAAGCTTCTGCACAGCAAAATAAATAATCAACAGTGAATAGACAACCTACAGAATGGTAGAAAATATTCACAAACTATACATCCAACAAAATTCTAATATCCAAAATCTACAAAGAACGCAAACAAATCAGCAAAAAAAAAAAAAACAACGCGTCAAAAAGTGTCTGTTCGCAGACATGAACAGAGGTTTTTCAAAAGAAGACAGACAAATGGCCAAAAAACATATTTAAAAAATGCTCAACATCAGGGAAATCAAATTATAACTACAATGAGATAGCACCTTACCCCCTGTCAGAATGGCCGTTATTAAAAAGTCAAAAAATAATAGATGCTGGCATGGATGCAGAGAGAAAGAAATGCTCATAACTGTTAGTGAGACTGCAAAGTAGTATGACCTCTATGGAAAACAGCATGGAGATTCCTCAAAGAAATAAATGTAGACCTACCACTTAATTCAGCAATCCCACTGCTAGGTATGTACCCAAAGGAAGTGAAGATATTTTATCAAAAAGACACCTGCACTGAAATGTTTATCGCAGCACAATTCACAATTGCAAAGATGTGGAATCAACCTAAGCGCCCATCAATTCATGAGTGTATAAAGAAAATGCGGTATATATTGGAGGGCTGTCCAGAAAGTATCCGGCCATGTAATATGAAAAATAAGAGATATTTATTGAAACAGATACAAGAAACATTGTACACAGGACAATGATGCCTCATTCCCCTTCAAAGTAGGCACAACATTGGAACCTCACACTGTTGTCCCAGTATCTCTTAACCTAACTTGTTGTACACGTTCAACATTCGCAGGTGTTCTGCTTGTTGCAGGCCTTCCAGAACATGGATCACTTTCAGCAGATTCTCAACCATCTCTGAAGCATCCGTGCCACATTTTTATTTGCGCTCCCTCATTGCATCATCCCCAAAAGCCTTCTGAATCATCTGAATAATTTCCACAGGGGAATGTTCAAACTTAACACAAAATTTGGTGCAGATTCATTGCTCTACTCGCTCAGTCATTTTGAACGCCACATCCACACAATACACACGCTCACTCAACATCTAGCGCCTCACTGACTAGTTCAGTGAAGTCATCATTGTTCACACATGCACGTTACCGTCCACTTTCCTTGGCTGCCGGCTTACACAGATGCCATGCAAACCATTCTTGTTATATTAACAATGGCTGGATACTTTCTGGACAGCCCTCATATATTATGGAGTATTACTCAGCCATAAAAAGGAATTAAATAATGTCGTTTGCAGCTACTTGGATGGAACTAGAAACCATTATTCTAAGTGAAGTATCTCAGGAATGGAAAATCAAACACTGTATGTTCTCACTAATAAGTGGTAGCTAAACAATGGGTACACGTGGGCACAAAGTAATATAAAGGACATGAAAAATCAAGAAATCAAGAAAGGGGGAGAGGGATATGGGATAAAAACTTACCTATTGGTTACAATGAACACTATTGAATGAGTATACCCAAACCCTGACTTAAGCATTATTCAAGGTATCCATGTAACAAAAACACTGTACCCCTTAATATTTTGAAATAAAATTTTGTTTAAAAATGCAATGTGTAGAACAATGCAGCTAATTAACAATTATCTATACAGAGAAAATATATGTATACAAATATGTTTCCAAATATGTAGAATACTTCAAAGAAGATATACAAAAGCTGGGCATGGTGGCTCATGCCTGTAATCCTAGCACTCTGGGACGCTGAGGCGGGAGGATTGCTTGAGCTCAGGAGTTCGAGACCAGCCTGAGCAAGAGCAAGACCCCATCCCTACTAAAAAAATAGAAAGAAATTAGCTGGACAACAAAAAATATATAGAAAAATTTAGCCGGGCATGGTGGCGCATGCCTGTAGTCCCAGCTACTCAGGAGGCTGAGGCAGGATTGCTTTAGCACAGGAGTTTGAGGTTGCTGTGAGCTAGGCTGACACCACAGCACTCTAGCCCAGGCAACAGAGCGAGACTCTTGTCTCAAAAAAAAAAAAAAAAACCCTCTAGTCCCCTGCCATCCCCAAGATACTATTCCTTCCCTTCACAACCAAATTTATTTATTTAATTATATACTTTATTTACATACTTTACTTGCATTTACTTCCTTCATTTGCCTATTTCTACTCATCACATATCCCTTACTACATGACTTTTGTTCCAAACACTTCTGAAACTATTCTGTCAAATATTACCAAAACCTGCAAACTATAAGGTTCCAGTAGCTTCTTCTTGACTACTTGACTTCTCTGAAGCACTCTGAACCCAAAGACGTAGCCAAGGGACTCAACTACAGAAAACTACAAGATTCCTTAATTCAGTCATAAAATATTTTTGAATCCATACTATTTGATTTAAAACCTCAACAAAAGAAAATTCCTGCCTTTGTACCTCACAGTTTACTGACTGAGAGTCAGGTAAATAGACAAAACATAACACAAGATAGTGTGGTCTCACCTTATACTTCATCAGAATGAGAATGAAAGAATTTCTCTTTTTCTAAAAAAAGTATAGCTCTGTATATCCAAGAGGTTTAGGGCTTACTGTATTAACTTCTGAGACTGATGTGACAAAGTACCACAAACCGGGTGACTTTAAAAACAACAGAATTTATTCTCTCATGGTCTGGAGACCAGAAGTTTGAAATCAAAGTGTCAGCAGGGCCATGCTCTCTCTGAAAGCTCTAGGGGAGAATCCTTTCTTGCTTCTTTCTAGCTTCTGGTGGTTGCCAACAATCCTTGGTGTTCCTTGGCTTGCAGCTGTAGTACCCCAATCTGTCTGCATCATCACAAGACCTTTTTTCCTCTGTGTTTCTGTACTTCTCCCACTTCGTCAGGGCACCAGTCATTGGATTTAGGGTCCACCTTAATCCAGTATGACCTCATCTTGACTTGATTACACCTGCAAAGACTCTATTTCCAAATAAGGTCTCATTCGCAAGTACTGGGGCTTATAACTTCAACATATCTTTTTATTTTGAGACAGAGTCTGGCTCTGTTGCCCTGGCTAGAATGCCGTGGCGTCAGCCTAGCTCACAGCAACCTCAAACTCCTGGGCTCAAGTGATCCTCCTGCCTCAGCCTCCCGAGTAGCTGGGACTACAGGCATGTACCACCATGCCTGGCTAATTTTTTCTATATATATATATTTTTAGTTGTCCAGATCATTTCTTTCTATTTTTAGTAGAGACAGGGTCTCACTCTTGCTCAGGCTGGTCTGAACTCCTGACCTTGAGCGATCCACCCACCTCGGCCTCCCAGAGTGCTAGGATTACAGGCGTGAGCTACCGTGCCCGACCCAACATATCTTTTTAAGAGACACAATTCAAGCTACTGTATCTCCCCTCTCCCAGGATTTGGTTTTAGACAGCAAGGGCTCAAAAGTACTTAGCTGGATTGTTCATGAACAGAAGGATTTATGGATCTTGGACAAAAAAAAGACAGAAGTAAGCCCTTCTACCACACCCCCCAAAAAGTCACATTCCCTGAGCCTTGGGGGAAGTCATTAGTGGTAGACCCATATCTTCATTCTCAACAAGCAATATTGTCTACAAACATGTTGTGTTATGAAGAGACCTGGTGAAGTTCAAGAGAGTGAAAATGTACTTATCAGGGCTTTTTCGGTTGAGAAAGAAACCAAAGCAAAAATGGAATTATTAATGAACTGACTATTAAATATTACAAATTACTATTATGTTTGGTTTAATAATGATGTGTGGTCATGTAAGAGAAGACGTTTATTTTAAGAAATACATGCTGAAGTAGTTAGAGGTGAAGTGGCATGACATACGCAACTTATTTTCAAAACATGGGGGGAGGAAGTGCATATATACAAAGAGAAAGAATACATAAATGAGGCAAAATGTTAGTAACTGTTGAATTTAGGATGTTAACTGGATAATTCTTTCAACTTCCCTGTATGTAGGAATTTTTCTTTTTTTTTTTTTTTTTTTTTTTTTTTTGAGACAGAGTCTTGCTCTGTTGCCTGGGCTAGAGTGCCGTGGAGTCAGACGAGCTCACAGCAACCTCAAACTCCTGGGCTCAAGCAATCCTGCCTCAGCCTCCCGAGTAGCTGGGACTATAGGCATGCGCCACCATGCCCGGCTAATTTTTTCTATATATTTTTAGTTGTCCAACTAATTTCTTTCTATTTTTAGTAGAGACAGGGTCTCACTCTTGTTCAGGCTGGTCTTGAACTCCTGATCTTGAGCGATCCTCCTGCCTCGGCCTCCCAGAGTGCTAGGATTACAGGCATGAGCCACTGCACCCGGCCTGTAGGAATTTTTCGAAATCAAAAGGTGATGGGGGAAATGGGAACATATTAATATTTTTACTGCACATGCAAGTCTTCACCTCATTTCAGGGTGGATTTCAGATCTAGAATTAAAAGGATGTCAAAAGGTGAGTGTACACTATATAGGTCTCTCATCTCTGCGCTTTTCTATGTACCACATCCCGCTCCAGCAATCCACCATAGAGAACAGAACATTTCTCACAAAGCTCTTTTCCCCAATTTAACCTCTCTCTGAATGAGAGGCAGGAGGGTATCAGGAGGTTGGCACAGATTCCACAGTCCAGTGAATGTACTAAATCAGAGAAAGGATTAAGGGATTAGAGGTTGAGTAAATCAACTCCCTCTTCAATTTATCTTAACTCTTAACTCCCTTCTCATAGTTAGCAGGGAAGAGAATGAGAAACTATAGTAAAACATAAAGCCTAAAATCATTAACACAGAATGTATTACATTCCAGAGTCTAAATATCATTTTCCAGTGAGTAGATTACAAAAGAAATGGGCATACATGGATCATTATCTGCCTCAGGCTTAAAAGTAGAGAAGCAAACCTGGGAAAACAGGATATTCACCTAACAAAGACGGAGGAAGGAAAGACGAAGGGAGGAAAGCAAGGAGGAAAAAAAGGAGAGCAAATCAGTGAGAAAGAGCAGCAGCTAAACTGCCATGCCCACAGCTATCTCTAGAGATCTCCCTAAATTGACACTAGCTCCAAAAGTCCTTCTCAACCCATCCCCACACTAGTTCGTTACAGCTTTTGAAAAGTTATGAGGAGCATATAAATAACACTAGGATAATGGCCAGTTAGGAAAATAAGAATTCCTTTCTGCCCCAACAAGATATAAACCCATTCATAGATAAAATTCATTAATCATCACAAAGCCCAAGAACTTCCTTCAAAAGGGTTAAGTGCTTAAGGCACTTTGTTGATTTACACTGGTATCATAAGGATGGCAGTTATTATTCTGTAGCCCAACAGATGGGACTGGCTCCCTGAATCTGCTCATTCAACCAAAAATTGAATAAAATGTAATTTGGAAAAACATAGACTTAATGATGCCTTTCACAAGGCCAAATAAACATCTGTGAACCATCTTAATTATTTTTTTTAGTTACCTGAAAAATAGTGCTCTCTTACACATACAAAAAGAACCATAATCATGATTTTAACTCAATTCAACAATGGAGAGATGGAACATTTGTTAAATGCTTGGTTTTCCTGCAAGTACATATCTTCATAACTCAAATCTAATTAAGTTACTCCAGACTATAATGAATTAACAATTCACTCATTTCAAGTTCAGCTGTCCAATTTTAGTGCTATCAACACGACTTATAGAAAAATTTTTTTAAAAATCAAATCTTAAAACACAATCTTTGTACTTAAGGAAAAGATCATATTCTACCAACAAATTTACACTTAACAGTCTTAAATAGACACCTATTATAAAGTACAATATTTTAATCACATGGTTATTATAATCTAAGCACTGAAGATAAATTATGACAAAAATCTGAATTGCCAACAATCTAATCATATTACATTAAAAATTTTCAAATATATTCATACTTAAATAATCATTTAAAGAATATTATAATATGATTGGCCAAGTATAAACCTAGCCAATAAAAAGCTCAGTCTTACCCGTATGAGGTGGATCTAATGTTGCCAAAGCAGATGCTTCAAAACCATATTTTCCACTGTAGTTATCCCTGTGATTAGTTTCTCTAGTACTTTCTTCGGTAGGCAGAAGATTTAAACTGCATATTCTAGGATCATTTTGTGACTCAAGAAAGGTGTTTTTATTTGCAGCACCCTAAAAGAACCGAATATACATTTAAAGCAAAAATTAAATCTAATTTCCCATATTTTTACATAACAGATTCCAAATTTAAAATGATCTACCAGTTTCTATATATCTAAATCAACTAGATATTTAAAAATAAATTAAAATCCAATTTTTATTGTTTGTTTTTAGAACTATTTGAAATTGTTATCAAAGCTGAAAAACATGACAGAATGAAAATTATGCTTATAATTATAGTGTATTTTAAACAACATTTCAGAAGAGTTTTTAAACAAATCATAACATGCCATTCTCACAGCCAAATGGTTTTTCTTGCTAAATATCTCAATACTAAAAGCAACACTTAAAAACTGTTCATTTTTTACAGGTGACAATGGTAATATCACTAAGTTGGGTTTTTTAAAAAGATCCCTTATATTTTAGGGACATATGTTAAAAATTTACAAATGGGCTGGGCGCGGTGTAATCCTAGCACGCCTGTAATCCTAGCACTCTGGGAGGCAGAGGCGGGCAGATGGTCCTGAGCTCAGGAGTTCGAGACCAGCCTGAGCAAGAGCGAGACCCCGGCTCTACCAAAAATAGAAAGAAATTAATTGGACAGCTAAAAATATATATAGAAAAAATTAGCCGGGCATGGTGGCACATGCCTGTAGTCCCAGCTACTCGGGAGGCTGAGACAGTAGGATTGCTTGAGACCAGGAGTTTGAGGTTGCTGTGAGCTAGGCTGATGCCACAGCACTCGCCCCAGGCAAGAGAGTGAGACGTCTCAAAAAAAAAAAAAAAAAAAAAATTTACAAATGAAGATATTCCTAGAATTTGCGTCAAAATAAGTGAGGAGGGACTGGGGAAGGGGTTGACCAGGTAAAGATGAAACAAGATCCTTGAAGTCAGGTAATACAGACAAGTGAGTTTGTTATATGGTATTTTCACTAATTTTGAGTTTGCATATGAGTTTTCTGTTGCTACTTATATCAAATTAACACAAACTTAGTGGCATAAAACCATTAGCATTTTACAGCTCTATAAGTTAGAACTCTCACTTGGGCCTTTCTGGGCTAAAGGTTATCAACAGGGCTGCATTCCTTTTGACACTGTAGAGGAGAATACATTTCCTTGTCTTTTCAAACTTCTAGAAGCCTAGTAGAAGCCATTCCTTTGACTTGTAGCCCTCTTCTCTATCTTCGAAGCCAGCTATGTTGCATCATATTTCTTCCTCTGACCCTCTTCTGTTTCTCTCTTCCACTTCTAAGGACACTTGTGATAATATTGGACCTACCCAGATAACTAGGATAACCTCCCCATCTCAAGGTCCTTACCATTAATCACTTCAGCAAAGTCCCTTTTGCCATGTAAGGTAACTTACTAACAGATTCCAAGGATTAGGATACGAACATTTTGGGAGGGCTAGTTTCTGTCTACCAGAATATATGTTGGAAATTTTTTTTTTTTTTTTTTTTTTGAGACAGAGTCTGGCTCCGTTGCCCTGGCTAGAGTGCCGTGGTGTCAGCCTAGCTCACAGCAACCTCAAACTCCTGGGCTCAAGCGATCCTCCTGCCTCAGCCTCCCAAGTAGCTGGGACTACAGGCATGTGCCACCATGCCCGGCTAATTTTTTCTATATATATATTTTTAGTTGTCCAGATCATTTCTTTCTATTTTTAGTAGAGACAGGGTCTCACTCTTGCTCAGGCTGGTCTGAACTCCTGACCTTGAGCGATCCACCTGCCTCGGCCTCCCACAGTGCTAGGATTACAGGTGTGACCCACCGCGCCTGGCCTGTTGGAAATTTTTTAAAATAAAAACTCACAATAACAAAGTAGTCATATTACTGTAAGTATTTATCGTAATAAATTTTATGGTTAGTAATCAGACAAAAAAAGAACCTGATTAAGATTTTAAAGAAAGTCAACTTATGAAGGTCACAAATTTCATTATGCAACATTTTGATATAATTTCAAATTCATAAACATTCCAAAAATAGTACTCCTGTACCCCTTTACCCAGATTAACCTGCAGATACTAAACTCCTTTGCCTCTAAATACTCCAAAGTGTGACTCCAAAATCTGTCTTCCATAATCACGGTAAAATTATCAAATCAAGAATTTAACATTGGTATAATACTATTATCTAATCCACAGTCCATACTGAAATTTGATCACTTATCCCAATAATGTCTTTTATAATTTTTTTTCCAAGCCAGAATCCAATCTCAGATCACACATTACATTCAGCTAGCATATTCCTTTAGTCTTCTTTATTTTCCACCTTCATTCATCTTTTGTGGCTTTGAAATTTCAAGACTACAGATCAGTTATTTTGTAGAATGTCCCTCAATTTGGACTTGTCTAATGTTTCCTTATGATTAGTTTCAGATTGGGCAGGAATACCATAGTTCATCATATCAGGAGACATATAATATCAGTTTGTCCCATTACTAAAGACATTAACTTTGATCACTTGATTAAGGTGGTGTCTGCCAGGTCTTCTGACAAAATTAATATTTTTTCCTCTATAATATTTTAAAGGATGTTGTGAGGAGATACTTGAATCTATTCAAATATCCCATTTCCTCATCAAACATTCACCCACTAGTTTTGGCATCCACTGATATTCTATAACATCATCTTTACTTCTATTTTTATGATTTGGCATTCCATTGTTAGAAAGAGCTTACTCTTCTCCCTATTTATTTATTTACATATATTAGTATGGATTCAGACTCCTATATTATTTGATGGGTTATAATCCATTAGTATATTTATTGTGATGTTCAATTTGTCCCATATTTTGTATTTATCAGACAAAATCAAGTAAAAACCCCTGAAGTCACCAAAGCAACATTTTCTTACCGTGGGTTAATTTAATCTAGGATAAGAAATAATTTAAGAACAAAAATTAGGAATGGAATAAAGTAAAGAGAAGGTAAAGTTGACTGCTAAGCCTAATACTTTTAGGCTTCTCATGTTACTTTGCTTAAAACTGCTGTATAACTTCAAAAATGCCAACTTCATTAGTTGTAAAAAGTAAAATAACTCGTTTCTTGATAATAGTTAAAAGAAAAAATAGTAAAGCAGTGTTTTAACCTGAAAGTAGTCCTTAGAAAGTACCTCAAAAATAAACCTCAAGACAAGGGTGCCAAGACAATTCAATAGGGAAAGAGTAGTCTTTTCAACAAATAATCCTGGAACAACTCAACATTCACATGCAAAATAATGAAACTGGACCACTATCTCACACTATATATAAAACTTAACTCAAAATGGATCATACACTGAAATGTAAGAAAACTACAAAACTCTTAAAAGAAAACATAGTAGTAAATATTCATGATCTTCTTATATATGATACCAAAAGCATAAGTACCAGCAACAAAACGATACGTAAACTGGACTTCATCAAAATTAAAAACTTTTATACTACAAATGAGACCATCAATAAAGTGAAGAACAACCAACAGAATGAGAAGATATATGTAAATCATATATCTGATAAGACATTTTTATATAGAAAATATAAAAAACTCTTACAACTCAGTAATAGAAAGCAAATAACTCAATTTAAAAAAGGATCAAGGGGCCAGACACTGTGGCTCACGACTGTAATCTTAGCGCTTTGGGAGGCCAAGATGGGAGGATCACTTGAGGCCAGGAGTTCAAGAGCAGCCTGAGCAAGAGCCTTGAGACTCCATCTCTACAAAAACTAGAAAAATTAGCCAGGCACGGTGGCAAGCGCTGGTAGTCTCAGCTACTTCGGAGGCTGAGGCAGGAGGATCATTTGAGCTCAGGAGTTCAAGACCAGCCTGAGCAAGAGCGAGACCCCGTCTCAACTAAAAGTAGAAAGAAATTGGCCAAACAACTAAAAATAGAAAAAATTAGCCAGGCATGGTGGCGCGTGCCTGTAGTCCCAGCTACCTGGGAGGCTGAGGCAGGAGGATCGCTTGAGCCCAGGAGTTTGAGGTTGCCGTGAGCTACCTCACGGTAGGCTGATGCCACGGCACTCTAGCTCGGGCAACAGAGTGAGACTCTGTCTCAAAAAAAAAAAAAAAAAAAATACATTATTTTGTAAAAACCTATTATGCACCTAATAATTTCCAAAAATAAAAACTGTTAATTTTAAAGTTAACTAACACTTTAATGACTTTGTTATGTCCGCTTTTTGTTGGAAAGCATTTGAATATTTGTTTGCAGCAAGGAGGTCTGCAGTTTCAGTTGATCCTCTAGATGGCTACCAGTCATTTGCAACTTTAAGGGCATCTTGATTTGGGGTAGGTAGGAGAATGAGGATTTGCAGCAATAAGTGGTTGAAAAGCAAGAAAGCATTTTTCAGGCATGTTGCTGAAGGCGTGGGCATTCTACTGCATTTTTCCATATTTCAACTGAATCTTTCTTAGCATCGAACAAAGACTTTAAAATGTCATCTACTGAGAGCTCAATCAATTCCATCTGTAATTCTTTAGGTGCCTTGATGATATCAACTAGGTGAGGCTGAAATGGTAATTTGAGTATGAGGTCATAATTCTCAAAGTCAGTGAACCTTTTGTTGTATTCTCCAATTAATAGGTCTATAACAGCTGTGTATTCTTCAAATGATTCCCATATATCATCCTGCTTATCAATGACCTTTGCTAACTGGGGAAGATGTTCATCGGAAATTTCCTTTTCAAGAAGTGTTTTGAAAAAGGATAGCTTTTTTTGAAATGCTTGGATTTTTAGCCACATATCATATGTAGATAGTTTTACCTTGCAAAGAAATGTTCAAGCTGTTTTGATTCGACATACCATACAGAAATGCTGCATTCCTATAGAAATCTTCTTTCAATAATTCACATTGCTGATTCTGTTCATAAAATGTAACTATTTGTTTTCACAGAGAGAAAATTTTTGCTAACACCTGTCCCTGTGATAGCCAATGCACTTTAGAACTATACAGCAAACCCACACTGAATATCTCACAGTTCAACTTAAGCATGCTATAAAACTAATGAAGCCATGTCACATTTGCACTAGTATAGTTAACAATACTTATACCTTGTTGCAAAGTGTCACTTAAAACAGTAGCTTTAGGTGGGGCGCAGTGGCTCACGCCTGTAATCCTAGCACTCTGGGAATCCAAGGCGGGTGGATCATTTGAGCTCAGGAGTTCGAGACCAGCCTGAGCAAGAGCAAGACCCTGTCTCTACTAAAAACAGAAAGAAATTAGCTGGACAACTAAAAATATAGAGAGAAAAAATTAAGTGGGCATGGTGGTGCATGTCTGTAGTCCCAGCTACTCAGGAGGCTGAGGCAGAAGGATTTTTTGAGCCCAGGAGTTTGAGGTTGCTGTAAACTAGGCTGACGCCATGGCACTCTAACCCAGGTAACACAGTGAGACTCTGTCTCAAAAAAACAAAACAACAACAACAAAAAAAAACAGTAGCTTTAGCAGAGATTTCGCTGATGCAAGATAAAAGAAATGATGAGAGCATCAGGATCTATAAATCCCCTTTATGCACAAAAACGCTTCATGTTTTCCTGTCACGAAGGTGTACCTTTTGTACATGCACTCACTAAATTTACTAAATTCAGCCCAATTTCGCAACATTTATCTTGAAAGTTGTTGAAGATATCTACTCCTGGTGTTCTGTTCACGATAGTGCCCAAAGCAAGGAACTCTTTGTAGCAAAGAAAATCTTGTTATGACCCAAATGAAATATAAAACCTACACGAAGTCAGTAGTATCAGTTGATTCATCCAAAGCAATTGAATAATATATATTTTCTTTTTGAAGTATGCATGAAGTTGCTCTGTTAAGTTGAAAGCTAATTCATGCTGTTGATCAGTTATGGTTTTCCTTGAAAGAGGCAGTTGTTTGTACTTTGAACTGTATCGGTGTCTATGAAGCATCCTATAACTTCAACAATGCATTCCTTCACAATTTCTACATCATTGAATGGCTTCCCTTTTTTCCCCAGTATATAAGCTACTTTATAAGTTGCTTGAGTGGAATTATTTCCAGGTCTTACTGCTGCCTAAAAGAACTGTCTTTGCTTTTGCTTTTCATCTTTTAATTTCTACAACACAACCTTTTGCGCCTCTCCCTGTAATTTAAAATATTTGTGGTCCTTATAAAAGTGTTATAATGTTCATGAGGATTGACTTTCTTTAATGTTGATATTGCAGTATCACAAAGCAAGAAATCCTGTTATCTTTAGTAGAAACAAGATGATATGGCAATTCCCAATCCTCATTAAAAAAATCTGTTTTCTTCCTTCATATATACATATATAATTTACCATTTTTACCTTGTTTAAGTGTATAGATCAGTGGTAATAAATACATTTATGTTTTTTTCCCCTTCCACCTCTCCTCCCACCCGCCAGTGTTCATTTTTCATAGATAAAATTTAAATAAATGTTTAGAATAGTGATACAAATCATTATTTACATGTTTTCTCTTTAAATCACCTTATCTAAAGAAGTTTTCACTTATTTATGTAGTAACTTTAAAAAGAACACTGATTAATTTTTACAGGAATGGCCACCCCTTCTCTTATATTTTATTTATTTATTTACTTACTTATTTACTATTACTAAAAGTTTATTTTATAGAGCCTACTGCATGTCATTCCTCTTTTAAAAAATCACGTAATCTTTATTTCTAAGGTCTTTAGAAGACACCAACAGAGATACTGAAAATTCTTATAGGCAGTAAGTATTATTAACTGTTTAAATGGCATTCTTAAAAAATACATGTTTCTCTATATTATGAGTCTTTTTTTTTTTACCTCAAATAATTTTATATCCAGATTCCGTTTTGTAATCTCTTCATTCGGACTTGGATTACTTCTTCCTGGTGGCATAAATTTTGGTTTCTTGAAGGAATTACCCTGCAACTGACTTGGTGCTGCAGATCGTCTCATATTCAGCGGTAGTGACCTGAAAAATACCCAGAACAGAAATCATCCATGAGTATGATTAGAATCACCCTCAAATATAAAAACAGCTCATCACTACAACCACTGTGTATTTAAAAAGATAAGAGGGGCAAGGTGGTACACACCTCTAGTCTCAGGTACTTTGGAGGCTGAGGTGGGAGGATCCCTTGAGGCTAGACATTCAAGATCAGCCTGGGCAATACTGCAAGACCCTGGCTCAAAAAATTTTTTAAATTTTAAAAAACTAAAAGGTAAGAGAGTAAGCCTGTAATAAGCCTTAGAAAAATTTAACATCCAGTAAGATTTTATTTTTCAAGGACTATTGAAAAGAATTTAAGATTTAAATATGTATTGTATAAACATGAGCATGTTTTGTCAATTTTGATAATATTATAGATTAATCACAATATCATCTTTATTTATTTATTTATTTATTTATTTTTATTTTTTTTTTTTTTTTTTGAGACAGAGGCATCAGCCTAGCTCACAGCAACCTCAAACTCCTGGGCTCAAGCAATCCTACTGTCTCAGCCTCCCGAGTAGCCAGGACTACAGGCATGCGCCACCATACCCGGCTAATTTTTTCTATATATATTTTTAGCTGTCCAATTAATTTCTTTCTATTTTTGGTAGAGACGGGGTCTCGCTCTTGCTCAGGCTGGTCTCGAACTCCTGAGCTCAGAACGATCTGCCCACCTCGGCCTCCCAGAGTGCTAGGATTACAGGCGTGAGCCACCGCGCCCAGCCCACAATATCATCTTTAAAACAATTTAAATAAAAATTTCAAAATCTAAGGAAATACAACTTACATACGAATATCCAGCATGTTGTCTTTTTTTCTATTCCATTAATCCATAAACCACATAACGGTAGTAATCATGCTTTAACCACAATGCCAGACACATTACAATCACTAACAAACATTAATGAACGAATGAACGAAATCCTAACAATTTAAAGCTGGTCCCCAACCTCTGGGCCTCAGGGTCTGCCAGGAACCAGGTGGCAAAGTAGGAGGTGAGTGGCAAGCCAGCAAGGCCCCACCTACACCCACAGCCACTCATCTCTCACATCACTGCCAGAGCCCCGCCGACCATCAGATCAGCAGTGGCATCAGACCTTCATAGGAGCTCGACCCCCACTGCAAATTGTGCATGGGAGGGATCCAGGTTGTGTGCTCCCCATGATAATCCAACGCCTGATGATCTGAGGTGAAGTCAAGGCAGCACCACCCCCCACTACACCACTCTGTGGAAAAACTGTCTTCCACAAAACCAGTCCCTATTGTCAAAAAGATGGGGGACCGCTGATTTTTAAAGGATACATTTATAATTCAATTTCTTATTACTACTCTCTTTCCTTTTTTTTTTTTTTTTTTTTGAGACAGAGTCTTACTCTAATGCCCTGAGTAGAGTGCCGTGGCATCAGCCTAGCTCACAGCAACCTCAAACTCCTGGGCTCAAGGATCCTTCTGCCTCAGCCTCCCAAGTAGCTGGGATTACAGGCATGCACCACCATGCCCAGCTAATTTTTTTTTCTATATATTTTCAGTTGTCCAGCTAATTTCTTTCTATTTTTAGTAGAGACGGGGGTCTCACTCTTGCTCAGGCTGGTCTCGAACTCCTGAGCTCAAGCGATCCGCCCGCCTCGGCCTCCCAGAGTGCTAGCATTACAGGCGTGAACCACCGTACCCAGCCTCTCTTTCCTTTTAAAACTGTGGAATTTTAAAAAATATAAATCAAAAGACTAGAACAGATTTCCTAACTTTTGCTCAACACTATTTCCACTAGGACTGGATAGAGGTGACGAAAGACAAGGACATTACATACATACATCATATTTCTGCAATGGATAGTAGCAAGCACTCCATTCAAAGCAACTTCACAAAACGTTACGTGAGATAAGCCACCAGCAAAGATGTACATGGCTACCGAAGTTATTTGTTTAACCCAGAAATTCCAGTTCTGGCAATCTATCCTAAGGAACTATCAGGGATATACTCAAATTATGTATAAGCATGCTAGTATTACTTATAGTAGGGAAAAACAAAGGAAACCCATATGTCCATAACCAGGTACTAGACAGTTTATAGTACACTGACACAATAGAATACACTCTCTTCACATACCGCCACTAAAACTGCCAGTCCGTACTGCAGTTCCCCAAGCTAGCCATGTTCTCTTTTCCTTTAGGCCTTTGAACAATCTTTCCCCTATACAGCGTTGGGAATGCTTCTTCCCATTTTTCTTTGCCTGATCAATTCTACCTTATCTTTAGGATTCTTAAACTATGAGCCCTCTTCATATCCTCCCAAAGACTGGATAGATTAGAGACCCTTCCTATGTGTGCACTACCCAAGCACTTTTCCCACTGCAATAAAATTGCCCTATCATTTCCCCTGAGCTGTAATCTCAAGCATGAAGTCTTATGTTCCATTCTTCGATATAGTCCCACTACCAAACACATAGAAGGCGTTCAGGTTTTTTGTTTTTGTTTTTGTTTTGAGACACGGTCTCACTATATCTGCCAGGCTGTTCTCCAACTCCTGGCCTCAAGTGATCCTCTCATCTCAGCCTCTGAAGTAGCTGGGACTACAAATGAGATATACCACGTCCTGCTAGTATTTGTTTGTATGAATGATTCTATAGCCATTAATGGAAAACACACACACACACACACACACACACACACACACTTTTAAAAAAATGTTTAATGACATGAGAAATGTTTTGAATAAATCAAATGAAAAATGGCCACAAATCATGTTCACCCTCATTCCAATTTTTAAAAAAGGAAAAAAAAAAGAAAAATTATAGTATGTATACTTTAAGAGACTAGAAAGCAAAGGGGCATGAAGGAACTTTTCTGAGTTGATAGAAATAAACTACACAAGAGTATAGTGTTGTTACAGGAGTATATCTACATCTGCACATCAAAATTCATCAAAATGTACATACCTAAGTGTACACTGTAAATTATACCACTATAAAGTAGACATATATTATACATTATAATATACAATCTTTTAAAAAGACTAGAAAAACACATGCCACATTAATTATTTCTAGGTGTTAGAATAATCGGTAATTTTTATTTTCTTTTGAGTTCTTTTCTATGTATTTCAAATTTTCTACAATGAAAATGCTACCTTTATAACAGGGAAAGTGTCGGCCAGACATGGTAACTCACGCCTGTAATCCTAACACTCTGGGAGGCCGAGGCGGGAGGATCGCTCGAGGTCAGGAGTTCAAGGCCAGCCTGAGCAAGAGTGAGATTCCATCTCTATTAAAAATAGAAAGAAATTAGCTAGACAACTAAAAATATATAGAAAAAATTAGCCGGGCATGGTGGCACATGCCTGTAGTCCCAGCTACTTGGGAGGCTGAGGCAGGAGTATCACTTGAGCCTAGGAATTTGAAGTTGCTGTGAGCTAGGCTGATGCCACCACACTCTAGCTGGGGCAACAGAGTGAGACTCTGTCTCAGATAAATAAATAATAGGGAAAGTGTCATCAATTAGATTTTTTTAATTACCATCTTTCATCAAATCTAAAATGCCATCAATTATAAAATGTACCATTATTTTACGTATTCAAGAAAAAAAGTGCAGCCAATTAAGCCTTGATATCGATGGTTAGACATTTCCCAATATCAGCAATCTTAAAATTATGAAATACATAAGTAACAAGCCTTTACATAATTTGAATGATCAGTAGTATAAGTCACCCTTCGGTTTCTTATTCAAGGACAAAATAGATCTCTATTAGCATAATCTTTAATCTCAGAGCAAACCATTAAACAGATGGTTTGTAACCACTTTAGTAGCAGTTATTGACCAATACCAGAAATCAATACATATTCTGTCCAAACAAGTCATGCCAAAACAACTTCATTAAACTCATTTCCTTTTTATAATGGGTAAGCAGAATATTACATGTCTCTAAATATGTAATTGACACAAGTTTGTTTTTTGTTTTGTTTCTGAGACAGAGTGTTCTGAGCACGTTTAAGGTAGGCTAAACTAAGCCACGGTGTTAGATAGATTAGGTGTTTTAAATGCATTTTGACAGGATATTTTCAACTTAGGACGGGTTTACCGGGAAGTAACCTCCCTCATAAATCAAGCAGCATCTGTACCAGCCTAGGAAATCTTCCATAAGTTATTCATTGATTAATTAAAAGGTTATCGGTGGCGGGGGGGTGGGGGGAGGCGGACCACTGACCAGTGAAGAGGTAAAAGTCCCTATAGGAAGCGCTAGTTCTTCCACATCTTTTGCACTGACACTCTCCAGGGCGCTAGTGAAGCCTTCACCTCCTGGCCTTGGGGAAGGAGCTTCACAGTGCAGGAAAGAAAAAGAGACCCAAACTCCACAGGAACCTGCACGCACCGACCACAAAAGGGGCACCCAGGCGCACTGCCTGGAGCCGCCTCTCGGGGGCCTCCCCACGCAAACACACACCCCACGACCCGCACCGCCCGCCCTCCGCACCGGGCCACCCCGTGGCCAGCAGCCAGGGAGTCCCTCGCGCCTCATAGCTCCAGACCCGCAGGCGGCTGTGGTCGCTCCTACCGCCTTCCCTCCCTCCTCCCTCGGAGGCCTGTTCCGGCGCCCACTCCCCGCTCTGACCCGCACGAGCCTATAAGCTGTCCTCCCGAGCGTTCCCCTCCACGGACACACCGGCGAAAATCTGACAGAAACCGCTGGCCCAGAGAAGAACCATGAGCAGATTGAACTCCCTTCTCCGCCGCAGAAGCTCAAGGCTCCCGCCTCCGCGCAGCCAATCGCGGGCCTTCGCGCCGCGCGGGCGCACTACCTCTCGGCTGCGGCGCCTGGTTTAGCCCGACTCTGATTGGACGACCTTACGGCATCATTGCGCATGTGCTTTTGCGTTTCCCAGGAGAGGCTTCCAAGTTCACTTCCGGTTTACGGCTCAGTTGGGAAAAGTACTTATTAGAGGGAGTGCTGTTGCGCCCCTGTGACTCCAGCTACCTGGGTGCCTGAGGCGGGAGGGGATCACTTGTGCCTAGGAGTTCAAGACCAGCTTGGCAACATAACGAGATTTTTTTTTTTTTTTTTTTTTTCGAGACGGAGTCTCGCTCTGTCACCTGGGCTGGAGTGCCGTGGCATCAACCTAACTCACAACAACCTCAAACTCCTGGGCCCAAGCGATCTTCCTGCCTCAGCCTCCTAGTAGCTAGGAGTACAGGCGCAGGCCACCACTCTACCCAAAAGAGAAATTTTTCTATTTTTGGTAGAGACGGCGGTCTCGGTCTTCTTCAGGCTGGTCTCGAACTCCTCGCTTCCAGCGATCCTTCCGCCTTGGCGTCCCAGAATGCTAGGATTACAGGCGTGAGCCACCGCGCCTGGCTAAAAAAATTTTTTTAACTAATTTGCTGCCTACAGTCAGACAGCGATGTCAATGCTGAGGCTACAGACCTCACCTTTACGTGGACAAGTAATACACAGGTTATGACTCGGTGTGGGCAAATAATAAAAATACGTGCATTGTAGAGGTGTACATTATTCTGATATTCTTTCAAAAATCATTGATTTAGTGTTGCCTGCAAGATATTTTCCAAACCCCGTGTTAGATTCTGGAAAGATAAAAATAAATGAGTGATTATTGGACTCTCAAAAAGGGGGAGCCTTCTCTGAATTGGAAAAGCATTAAAGGATTTTAAGCAGGGACATCATTCAATAGGTATTTACTGACCACCTTCCAAGCGCTAGGCCATGACACAGTCTGCTAGCCCTGAGAAATGTTGAATTAGAAAGGAAAGTCTGAAAAGAGAATGTTTAAAGGTCGTTCACTGAGTTTTACACAACAGTTTAACAAAAATTAAGAATTAAAAAACATCAAGGGTTTAATGAAGTTGTGAAACAAGAGGGAACTCTTTTGCTGCTGATAGAAATGTAAATAGGTACAGTCATCTAAAAGAGTAATTTGACAGCATTTAGTAAAAGGAAAAATGTGCTTAAGGAGCTTTTACCCTAGGGACTTTTTCTGGTCATAAAGAAGCAGTTTTAAGGTTGAGTTGTGCTTTTGGCGGCTCCCAGGGACCAGAGTTACAAGAGTTGGAATCAGAGGCCTGCCAGGGTTGGGCACCCTAGTAAACCACACCACCCCTTTCTTTGGGCTGGGACACAGAAAGAGTAAGGGTGTCCCAGAAACAAACCAGCCCTCAGAGTGTCTGCAGCCCACTTTAATGTCATCTGGGAAGTTCAGGAAATCTAAAACAGATTTGGCTAAAGTGGCCTGGGACAATCCTCTTCCAGATTTTGCACCTGGTTTTGTCCCTCACTTCACCCAAATCATTACTCACATGTCACCTTGTCAAGGAGGCCTTATCTGACTGCTTATTATTCTGTTGTCTCATACTCTGTCTTCGTTGCCCAGCTTTGTAGTGTTTTATCACACTTTCCACTCCCTAACATATATGCTTATTTATTTTCTTTCTATTCCTCTCAGAATAGAACATCAGGACAGGATCTTTGCTTTATTCTCTTCTGTACCCAAGTGTTTAGTACATTATCAGTCTCATAGAATGCACTCAATAAGTATTTGTTAAATAAAGAATTGTGTGAAAATCGGGTCTTAGTGACTGCCCTCTGGTAGAGGAAGAAGACTAGTGCCCAGGTTTTCACATGCCAGGACTAGCAACAGAATCATCCAAGGGCTTGTTCAGATGGCTGGGCTCCACTTACAGAGTTTTGGATACTGTAGGTCTGGGACAGCTGATAATTTGCATTACTAATGAGTCCTCAGGAATGTTGCCACTGTTGGTGCAGAGACATTTTTTTTTTTTTTTTTTTTTTGAGACAGAGTCTCACTCTCTTGCCTAGGCTAGAGTGCTGTGGCATCAGCCTAGCTCACAGCAACCTCAAACTCCTGGGCTCAAGTGATCCTTCTGCCTCAGCCTCCCGAGTAGCTGGGAATACAGGCATGCGCCACCATGCCCGGCTAATTTTTTCTATATATTTTAAGTTGTCCGATTAATTTCTTTCTAATTTTAGTAGAGATGGGGGGTCTCGCTCTTGCTCAGGCTGGTCTCGAACTCCTGAGCTCAAACAATCCGCCCGCCTCAGCCTCCCAGAGTGCTAGGATTACAGGCATGAGCCACAGAGACCACATTTTGAAACCACTGTACTAGGCCATCCTAGGACTTCGGGTGGTCAGGAGTGCCTGTGGCAGGAGTGGGGTTAGCTGGGGAGAACAACAGGTGCTTTTCCATAATTGTTGCCACCTGGCAGTCCAGCTGAACCTTGATCCAGTGGCAACAAAGGTCATGACCCCTCAGGGAAGGAGGGAAAGGAAGGGATACTGAGGGTGGCCCCAGGCCAAAGCCAATTGCAACCTGGCATGTCAGAGTGGCCTTGTTTGACCAGGAGTGTCACTCCCATTGCACCTGGGCCCTGAAGATAGGACAGCAAGGAAGATTCATTTTCTCATATATGTGGACATGGCAGGGCCCCTCCAGGCTTTCCTGTTCTCAGACCAATATATTCTTTGCATCTTGGGCAGGGGTTTTTGTTACTGAACCCAAAAGGAGGTCCAGCCTAGGTCCCATCACTCGCTACACAAAGAACCAATTACTGAGACAATAAGGATTACCAAGAAAGTAATTTTAATGCAAAAGATACCCGTTGAGAGAAACAGTCTCAAATCTGTGTCCCTGACCAACCAAGAGCAAGGGCTTTTATAGTGGGTTGTGGAATGTAGGTCAGGTTGCATGGGGTTTGAAATCATAGGGTCTTCAGGTGGTCTGATTCAAGTATCAGCTGTCGGTGATGGAAGGTGAGGCCTGTGGAGAAGCTAGTTAAGTCTGGTTGTTAGGCTTGACTGGTAAAGTCTGAGGAAACAAGAAATATTAATAACTTAGGACTGGGGTCATTTTGCAAGGCCAATTACCTTTTCTCTGGTTTCTGCATTTTGGATTCCTGTAGGTTTTGTTTTTGTTTGTTCATTTTTAGTGTCTAGTGTCTTGTGATTAAGTGAGAATTTAATGAGACAATGGGGTTGCATCTGTTTTTTAACTTATTTTAGCATTTTGAAAAAATAACTACCCTCTTATGAGATCTTGAAGATACATTGCAATGTCTTGATTAGGTGGCAATTTTAAGTTTTTCAGAATGAGCCAGACTCTGGACTCAATAGAAGTTACTGTGCTATGAGGATAAAAGATAGCTTATATGAACTACATGTCATGTTGTAGTACAAGACATAGAAAGGGCACTCAATAAATGCTAGGTAGATAGATAGCTAATGCTTCCTTCCAACTGCAACTGAATTAATTGCTGTGTTTACCTTAAAAAAAAAAAAACCCTTTGGTGCTACAAGAATGAATAGATAGCTCTATTCTGTGTTAAAACTCAGGCATCTTGCACACAACCTCCAGTTTTACTTATAAAAGAGGGACCTTATATTAGGTAAGCGTACATCCGCTGTTTGAAGGGGCTTTCTCTCTCTGGCAACAGCTTCCCCTTTAACATCAGTGTCCAGAGTGAAAGCTTTGACACACTTTGCCATTGCTCTACAGTGATAATGGTGGCATTTGAATACAGGCTGGAGAAATTTTCCATAAATTTGATGGTATTCCAAGTTGTCTTAACCAAAGTATAAGCCTGTAAAGGAAAACAGAGATCTCAGGACCAGTTCCCCCAAACTCCTTATGCAAAACAGGAGGTCAAGCCTGGAGGCTGAGTCATGCAACGTCCTGTTCCAAATGAACAGCTGTTACTAACATTATGCATTAGCCAGAACCCCATGGAAAGGTAAAAGGCCTTGGCCATGTATGAAGGACTGCACCTACAGATCATCATAAGGAAATTCTTAGCTAGCCTCCCATAAACAAGGAATGACAACTGTGACTTCAGGCCTGCAGTCTAAGTCTAGCTCCTAGAAGTAAAGTCTGTTGATTAGAGCTTATCTTTCCAGGTGCAGAACACAGACAAGATCAATCATTCTTCCACTTACCCAGAAACAGCTGCATAACTGATTCTTCCTTTACTCCCTTTTTCTCTTCAAACATTTACCTTATCTTATATAAAATGTAGGTTTCCTGGGCACTCACTAAAGTCTCACAAGAATGTAACCATTTCCCTTACTGCCTACCTGCCCCGCTTCCTACATTTCCCCCTCCCTTAAGGAAATGTATAAATACTAAGGTGGGGGGTGCACTGGCGTGGCAAATAAATAAATGAATAAATACTACTGAAAACTTCTTTGGAAAAACAATCACAGATGCATCTGTGGCTCATGTTTTTCCTGGACACACCCTAAAGCTGGCTTAATAAACCTCTATTGATGGAGATCCTTGCCTCAGTCACTGATTTTGGTTGTCAATGCTCCTAAAAGTCTACCAAATTTGAAATGCCACTCACATTTTTAAAAAACAGTTATTACTCCCTAAGGCTTAGCATAACAAATAAGACCTGTCATAATTTGACCCCAATCTCCAAGAAAGAATACCTTCCCCTCAACCCCCCACACTATCCCTGAGTCCTACACTGGCCAAAGCAGACTACTGTAGGGACTAAGCCCTTGGCCCCTAAAGGTTCACTGAGAAATCTCTGGCACGAGGCAGATTGATTAATAGGACAAAGGGGCATACAAATTTATTTAACATGTATATATGGGAGCCTTCAGGACTCAACTCCCTCAATGAGGTACAGAAGTTTATAAAGAATGGGGGCTTGGACCATTTTATATAAAGAACTAGAGCATCCTCTGATTTTGGTACCCAAAGGGGTCCTAGAACTAATCCCTCAAGGATACAGAGGCCTGACTATACAGAGAAAGAGAGAGAGGTGCCAAACAGCACTCAGCTGTTCAGGCTCCAGCACTCAAATAATCCCAGCTGAGGACTCAGACATTGTAGAGCAGAGTCAAGGCTTCCCTGCTGTGATTTTTCTGTATTTTTGACACAATAAATTGTGAGATATAGTAACAATAAATCATTGATTTAAGACTCAAAAAAAAAAAAAACGGAGGCTCGGATTCAGGCAAAACAGGTTTTAGTGGCCAGACAGGTTATGAGAGGGAGAAAGAAGGAAGAAGAGGCTAGCAAAGGTGGTCTTTGAATGCCTCCAGCCTCTAGAAATCCAATGCGCTATCCATGGAGCTACCTTGCAAAGGTGATCTTGTTATGTAAATGAAACCTTAGAAGTAGCATCCCTAAAATAGAATAAGTGGAAAATGTTTATTAACAGGCCTAAGTCCTGTTAATGATTTAGTATCTTATTGCAAGGCCTTAGGCTTGTTAATAATTTAGTACACCTGCAGGCCATCAATTTAACAGATCATTTGAGTTTTGGTAAATGTCTGGTAGCTTGTCTCCGATTAACAAATGACTTAAAACATTGCAAGTCTTTAGACAAAGCTTCATTTCTTTAACCAATTACAAATCAAAGAATCTTTAAACCCACCTAAAACCTGTAAGCACCCTTCTCCCCCCGCCACCCCGCCCCGACTCCATGTCTGCCTATTTGGGCCAAACCAATGTATACCTTCCATACATTGACATAATTTCTTTTTCTTTTTTGAGACAGGGGCTTGCTCTGTAGCCCAGCTGGAGTGCAGTGCTATCATCATAGCTCACTATAACCGCAAACTCCTAGGCTCAAGTGAACCTCCTGCCTCAGCCTCCTGAGTAGCTGGGAATACAGGCACAAGCCTTGACACCCAGTTAATTTTTTCAATATTAGCAGAAACAGGGTCTTGCTCTTACTCAGGCTAATCTTAAATTCCTGACCTCAAGCAAGCCTCTCTCCTTGACTTCCCAAAATGCCAGGATTACAGGCATGAGACATTGCCCGGTCTGATTTATGATCTTACCTGTAATTCCTGTCTTCATGGATGTATAAAACTAAACAGTAACCTGGCTACCTGGCTAACCTGGTTTTCTCAGAACCTCTTGAAAACAAGAGCTCTAGGCCACAATCATGCACACTCAGCTCAGAGTAAACCTCTTTATTTTACAGAGTTTGGGTTTTTCTCCTTTAGCAGCATATTAAATATATTTTTTTCTAGGCAGTAGAGGCTCTAATTTAAAATGATAGGCCGGGCGCGGTGGCTCACGCCTGCAATCCTAGCACTCTGGGAGGCCGAGGCGGGCGGATTGTTTGAGCTCAGGAGTTCAAGACCAGCCTGAGCAAGACCGAGAGAGACCCCGCCTCTACTAAAAATTAGAAAGAAATTAATCGGCCAACTAAAAATATATAGAAAAAATTAGCTGGGCATGGTGGCGCATGCCTGTAGTCCCAGCTACTCGGGAGGCTGAGGCAGAAGGATCATTTGAGCCCAGGAGTTTGAGGTTGCTGTGAGCTAGGCTGACGCCACGGCACTCACTCTAGCCTGGGCAAAAGAGTGAGACTCTGTCTCAAAAAAAAAAAAAAAACGATAATGCTCTACATGTCAAAAAATTCAAGTATATACCTTAGTTAATTTGCTACTGAGGTAGGCAGAGCAGACAGATTTAGGATTAGAAGAGCGATTTAAACTTGCGCAGCTAATTAAGTGGTAGAGCTGGTTCTCGAACCCAGGCTTTTTGGCCCCAAACTATTTCTCTACTGCATCATGTCCCATCATAGATTTACCTGGTAAATTTCAGCTTCACAAATGAAAATAAGTTTTTATAGCAATCCCATTCTGATTTCTAAAAAAGATGCTATAAAATTCTTCAGGCTGGAACCCTCTGCCAACGTTTTGCCCTGCATATATTTTTGTTTTGCTCACAAAATGTTTTTTATATGTTAATTTGAATTAATTGCATATTTGAAAATTGAGATTTCTGGCTTCTCTTTAAAAGGCAGAAACATGTCTATTAGGATGGCTATTATTTAAAACAAACCCCGTCCCCCAAAACCAGCAATTAACCAGTGTTGGCAAGGATGGGGAGAAATTGGAACCCCTGTGCACTGTTGATGGGAATGTATAATAATGCAGCTGCTGTGGAAAGAAGCATGATGATTCCTCAAAAATTAAAAATAATAAAATTACCATATCATTCAACAATTCCACTTATGGGTATATACCCCAAAGAATTAAAAGTAGGGTCTTTTTTTTAAAGGGGTGGGGGGCTGTGAGAAGGGGTATTCAGTTGCATTGTTTGTTTTTTTTTGTTGAGACAGAGTCTCACTCTATCTCCCTGGGTAGAGTGCAGTGGTGTCATTGTAGCTCACTGCAACCTCCAACTCCTGGGCTCTAAGCAATCCTTCTGCCTCAGTCTTCCCCGTAGCTGGGACTTGCCACATCACCCAGCTGGGTTTTCTTTTCTTTCTTTTTGGTAGAGATGGGAGGTCTCACTTTTGCTCAGGCTAGTCTTGAACTCCTGGGCTCAGGTGATCTTCCTGCCTCGGCCTCCCAGAGTGCTGGGATTACAGGCGTGAGCCACCGCATCCAGCCTAAAAGTAGGGTCTTGAAGAGTATTTGTACACACATGGGTCATAGCAACATTATACACAATAGCCAAAAGGTGGAAGCAACTGATGTGGCCATCAACAGATGAATGGATAAACAAAAAATGGTAATATACACACAATGGAATATTATTCAGTCTTAAAAAGGAAAGAAATTCTTATACATGCTACATTACGGATGAATCTTGAGGACATTATGCCAGGTGAAATAAGCCAGTTACAAAAAGAAACAAATTCTGTATGATTCCACTTATATGAGGTATTTAGATTAGTAAAATTTACAGAGACAGAAACAGAATTGTGGTTGCCACGGATTAAGGAGAGGGCAAAACAAGAGCTGTTTAATGAGTATAGAGTTTCACTTTTACAAAATGAAAAGTTCTAGAGATTGGTCAAACAATAATGTGAATGTATTTAATGTTACTGAACTATACACTTAAAAATAGTTAAGACAGTAAACTTTTTAAACTTTCTTTTTGTAAATATATATATATATATTTTTTTTTTGGTTTTTTTTTTTTTTGCGACAGAGTCTGGCTCTGTTGCCCTGGCTAGAGTGCTGTGGCGTCAGCCTAGCTCACAGCAACCTCAAACTCCTGGGCTCAAGCGATCCTCCTGCCTCAGCCTCCCGAGTAGCTGGGACTACAGGCATGCGCCACCATGCCCGGCTAATTTTTTATATATATATTTTTAGCTGTCCAATTAATTTCCTTCTATTTTTGGTAGAGACAGGGTCTCACTCTTGCTCAGGCTGGTCTCGAACTCCTGAGCTCAGAACGATCCGTCCGCCTCGGCCTCCCAGAGTGCTAGGATTATAGGCGTGAGCCACTGCGCCCAGCCCTGTGTGATGTTTTGATACAGGCATACAATGTGAATTAGTCAGATTAGGGTAATTGTGGTATCCATCACCTCAGGCATTTAACATTTCTTTGTGTTAGGAACATTCCAATTCCACTCTTTTCATTATTTTAAAGTATACCCTTATTGTTGATTATGGTCACTTTTTTTGTGCTATCAAATATTGTTCATGCTTTCTATTTTTGCACACATTAACCATCCCCATTTTATCTCCTGCTCCCCAATACCCTTCTCACCCTCTGGTAACCATCATTCTACTCTGTCTCCATGAGATCAATTGTTTCTAATATTTAACTCCCACATATGAATGAGAACATGTGAGATTTGTCTTTCTGTGTTTGGCTTATTTAAGGTGGTAAATTTTATGTTTCTTTTTTTTTGCCACAAAAATTTAAATAGAATAAAATAAAAAGTATATTTATATATATATATATGTTAAGAGACAGGGTCTTGCTCTAAGGCCTAGGCTAGAATGCAGTGGTATGATCATAGCTCACTATAAGCTGGAACTTCTGGGCTCAAGCAATCTTCCTGCCTCGGCCTCCTGAAGAGTTGGGACTACAGGTGTGTGTCACCACACCTTGCTAATTTCTTTTGTATTTTTTACAGAGATGGGACCTCAAGGAATCCTCCCTCCTTGGACTCCTGAAGTGCTGGGATTACAAGTGTGAGCCACTGTGGCTAGCTCCAAAAATTTATTAAATATCAGAAGATGCATCAGTTTTCCAAGGTATCAGTCAGTTGCAGCTAAAGAGTAGCTTCCTTTAACACTGCAGGCACTCCCCAGTGCCATCGGCCCCAACTCTCCTGGTTTTCTCCCTGGTCCTGAGGTCAAAGTGCCAACTGCCAACTCTTCTCCAGTTTTCAATCTATTCTCCACCAGGTCCTCTTCTGTTACTTTCCAGCCACTGCTAGTACTTGAGTTTGCAACCCTTTCTCTAGATTATAAATTTATATGACTCTTATTAAGCTCTTGCTCCTTACTTCCTAATCTCTTATGAATTTAAAAATAAAAATCACATACATAATTTTTCATCTTATTTTTTTTTTCCCAAAAGAAAGTCTGGCTCTGTCACCCAGACTGGAGTGCAGTGGTGCTCACTGTAACCTTGAACTCCTGGCCTCAAGCAATCCTCCCACTTTGGCCTCCCAATGCACTGGGATTACAGGCCCAGCATGAGCCACTGCACCTGGCCTACTATCAGCAACGTCATTTGTAAATAAAACATAGCAATATTTCACAATATTTTCTTCTTATTCTTAGGAAATAAATCATTCTATAAACTCCTGTGCTATAAACTTTGTTCTCAAACGTACGCTGCATTTTTAATTTCTGATTATCACTCAAAACATTCCCTGAAATGTCTTATGTAAGGCTCACTTCTGAAATAACTAAAACACAATGTTAGGTGTCTGGAACTGAATTTCCATATGATAAATTATGAATTTGCTCATGCACTTGACCTAAAAAGTAACTTTTTACCTATCCAAGATGGAAAGGAGAGGTAAGGAATTAGGAAATAGCTAACCTGATTTTATTATTAGTAAGAGACGGAGGTCTTGCTATCGTGCCTAGGCTGGACTCAAATTCCTGGGCTCAAGGGATCCTCCAGCCTCCTGAGTAGCTGGGACTACAAGTGTGTGCCACTGTGCCTGGCTCTAACCTGATTTTAAATCCTGTTTCTACCATGCTTGAGTCAAGCTTCTCAGCTTTCTTGATCTGTAAAATTATGATAATACCTCGTTAGCTGGACTGTTATAAAGAATAACTGATACATGAGTACAGGGCTGGTAACTATGTTAAGATTTCTTGTCTTCTCATTTTTTCTAAGACTCTTTAGTTACTCAAGACATTTTAACTTGCCTGACATTATTTTGCTTCTACTCTAACAATTTATAAGCTTCATTTGCCCAAATTACTGAGTATTAACCTAAGAAACTTAAATAGCAGAAATAGCTCTCGGATATTTCTCAAAGATTATATTCAGTTTAATGCTAAAAAAAAAAAAAACCCAAGAAAATATGTATTTATATATAGCCATGTTCTTATTTAGACAACATAGTTACTTAAGAAACATTAACTACTTTTACATGTATTTATATCAGACACTAGGGGCAAATTTCGAATTCTACCTAATGTACAAAATGTCTTTAGGGAAGATGAACCTATTAGGTTTCAGGATTAAAGGGTGTTTAGGTTATCTTGGTGTTACGCTGAATATATGTTCCCCAAAATTCATATGTTGAAGCCCTAATGTAATGGTATTAGGAAGTGGGGCATTTGGGAAGTAATTTGGTTTACATTAGGTCATGAGGGTAGGAACCTCATGATGGGATTAGTGCCTTTGTAAGAGGAAGACACACAAAAAACTCTCTCTCCTCAAGCATGCCCCAAGGAAAGACCATGTGAGCATACACCAAGAACAGGAACAGGACCTTTCCCAGAACCCAACCATGCTAGCTCCCTGATCTCAGACTTCCAAGGCTCCAGAACTGTAAGAAATAAATTTTTGTTGTTTAAACTACCTAGTCTATGGTATTTTGTTATAGCAGCTCAAGCAGACTAAGATACTTGGGTTTTTTGAGGCCACTAGTTATGAAAAATTTTCCATTACCTTTTTCACTAATCATGAGAATCTTTAGAGCTGAGCTTTTCTTTAAGGTGTTTCCCTAACGATCAGAAACCATCTATTTACTCACAAATAGTTCCCCAAAACAAAGAGTGATAAAGGTATGGAATAAAACTCATACAACTCCTTTTTTGTTTAAGAGAACTCTATATTTTATGCCAGTTATATAGGTTCAGTGTGTTAAGACATCTTGGGGGAAAATGTGGCTACTTTCTCAAAGTTATAAGCTTTACTTCTATATATAAAGTCCAGCTTTTATTAGATGTTTCTAATTCCCAAAATAATAGTATTAGGATATGACTCATTTCAGGCTTTAAATAATTTCATAATAAAATGGTGTCAGTGGGTCCAAAGCTGAAACACAAAGTAAGTTCATATTTCTTTCTAACATAAAGGAGAGGAGTGGTTTGTTTCTTTTGGTACAGCCATGGTTCTCAAACTGTGTACCAGGGCACCTTAGTAAATCAACACGTATGTTACAGGATATTTTAAATTTTTGAGGGAAACACAGCAACACCTGTTGGACATCATATAAACTACTAGTTCGAGGTAGTTTACATTTTCAACATTATATTCCTTTCTATGTCTGCATATCTTTGTAAAACTGGGTTTTCAGCAGTTTGATAAAAAGTACTGTGCAAGAAGCAGATGGAACAGAAAATGATACTGATTCCAAGGTTTGAGATGTTCTACAGTGTCTGCAATTACTAGTGGTGATGACATAAAATTCTTATTAAGTTGTTGGGCCTAACTGCTTAATGAAAAGAAGTGTTACATATTTCTTTTGGCCTAGGTATGCTGTGAAAAAACTACTAAGACACTAAAGGGTGTCAGGAGGTGAGAAAGTTTGGGAACATCTGTGTTTTAGGCAAGAAAAATACAAAACAGATCATTTAGTTTTTCTCTTTCTACCTAGAAATTTTCTAAATAAATAGTCATACAAAAAGGGGAAAAATACATACAAACATACATAAAAAGTTTGGATTTTTATTGAAATCTCATTAGGTATCAAACAAAATCTGCTTTCTTCAGATAAAAATATTCTCTCAGATGTCTCCAGATAACTGCTAAGTCTAAATTGGTCCTTCAGTATCTTATTTTTACTGTCCTCAGGAAATGTTCATATACACTTAGGATGTTCCCAGAAACATTTTTATCGTGTAAAGGAACGTACATGACGACCTCTACCACTGCCTCCACTAACAAATTTTCCTCTTGAGCCTCCACTGCCGCTATTTGCACTAGCCCAGGAAGGTCCGAGTCCCCCACGACCTCTAGAAGCACGGTCCCGAGGACTTGGACGGTAGCCTATAAAAGAAAGAATACAGTTTTTAGTTCCAACGTCCTTTCCTTTCCCACTGTATAAATATCAATCTATGACACTGAGCTCAAACCAAGAATTACTCTTTTAAAACTCCTGTGCAAGCTCTGTGAATGTGCTAAAGATTACTGAATTGTACACTTTAAACAGATAAAGTGTATGATATGTGAGAATTATATCCCAAAGTAAACTGTTACTTAAAAAAAAATGTACATTTGAAACTAAAAGCTGCTTGTGATGAGCAAAATTCTGGACTTGATACAGTAATGTTTGAGAAAAATGAGGTTATGTGCTTATATACCAAAGACAATACTATGAACAAAAAAAGAATATACTGTGTGAATAAAGACATCTGTTATTAAAATATACTGTGATCCAAAAGGTACCTTAAGGATTGTATTTCATTATTGAAATATAAAAATAGAGCACATCACCATGAAACTATTCAGATTATAAAAACAGTTCAGAATCTCAAATTCTGATTATTTTTATTAAAGATATACATTGGACATTATTCAAGGATATAAACTTTAGCATTTTAAGCCTACATTCCAAAATATTCTCTCCCAGAATGAGAGTACAATTGACCCTTCAATACAGGTTTGAACTGTGTGAGTCCACTTATATGTAGGTTTTCTTCTACCTCTGCCACCCAAGACAGCAAGACCAACCCTTCCTTTTCCTCCTTCTCCTCAGCCTACTCAACGTGATGACCTTTACGATGATCCACTTCCACTTAATGAATAGTAAATATACTTCCTCTTCCTTATGATTTTAATAACATTTTCTTTTCTCTAGCTTACTTTATTGTAAGAATACAGTATATAATACGTGTTAATTGACTGTTTATATTATCAGTAAGGCTTCCAGTCAACAGTAGGCTATTAGCAGTTAAGTTCTTGGGGAAATGCACAGGGTTCAACTGTATATCATGTTCAACAATTAGAAAGGGAGGAATTCATTTCCCTTCTCTCAGCAACATCAAGTAATAAGGATACATACCTGTAGAACTAAGTGGTCGTAATGGTGGAAGAGGACCCCTATTAAAATTGCTCTGGCCTCCTCGACTTTCATTGTAATTTCCTCGAGGAGTATTCTGAGCACTCCAACTGGAGCCTCTTGTTCCTTCCCGACGACTGTAGTTTCCTAAACAGAAACAACACTATCAAAACCTACTTTTTCACAGCTTCACTTGGATTAACAAAGATTTGACAGGTTTTTCTTTATCTTTAAAAGTCATAGGGCCAGGCATGTTGGCTCATGCCTATAATCCCAGCTCTTTGGGAGGCCAAGGCAGAAAGATCGATGGCTTGAGGCCAGGAGTTTGAGACAGACCTGCCTAGGCAACACAGCGAGACCCCAGTCTCTATGAAGAAATTAAAAAATTAGTCAGGCGTGGTGGCATGCGCCTATAGTCTTAGTTGTTCAGGAGGCTGAGGTGGGAGGATTGCTTAAACCCAGGAGTTTGAGGCTGCAGTGAGTTATGATTGCACCGCTGAACTCCAGCCTGAGTGACTGAGCAAGACTCTGTCTCTGGGGGGGGGAAAAAAAAAGTAATGGAAGAGAAACTGAAATTCTGTAAATTGAATATACTACATTACTACATGGCGGGCAACATCACACAGTGGTTAAGAGCAGAGGCTCTAAAGCCAAACTGCCACGGTTCAATTACTGGTTCTACCACTTGTATTTATGTGTCCTGGTCAGCTCACTGATAATTTTCTCTTCTGCAAAGTGGGGGTACTAAGAGAACCTATCTCATGAGGATGTGAGGGTATTATATGTAAAGTGCTTATCATAGTTCCTGACACACCTAAGTGTTTGCTATTAATGTAAACTCTTGTTCTCTTTCACTCCCACCCTCCTAACTCAGCAGGTATGAAAACATGTCATCAATCACTAGTAAAGTATAATTTCTATAAATATATATTATAAATATATAATCAGTTTCTCGAATCTTGAAACAATTTAAAACAGATTAAATATAACATTAAGAAGTAGGCAGAGCCGGGCGCGGTGGCTCACGCCTGTAATCCTAGCACTCTGGGAGGCTGAGGCGGGCGGATTGTTTGAGCTCAGGAGTTCAAGACCAGCCTGAGCAAGAGTGAGACCCCGTCTCTACTGAAAATACAAAGAAATTAATCAGACAACTAAAAATATATATATATAGAAAAAATTAGCCGGGCATGGTGGCACATGCCTGTAGTCCCAGCTACTCGGGAGGCTGAGGCAGTAGGATCGCTTGAGCCCAGGAGTTTGAGGTTGCTGTGAGCTAAGCTAACGCCACGGCACTCACTCTAGCCAGGGCAATGGAGCGAGACTCTGTCTCAAAAAAAAA
>RJWJ010005681.1:0-31028 GCA_004363605.1 Indri indri | reverse complement strand
CCGGGCATGGTGGCGCATGCCTGTAGTCCCAGGTACTTGGGAGGCTGAGGCAGGAGGATCGCTTGAGCCCAGGAGTTTGAGGTTGCTGTGAGCTAGGCTGACGCCACGGCACTCTAGCCCAGGCAACAGAGTAAAACTCTGTCTCAAAAAAAAAGAAAGAACTAGGCAGATTGCCCTAGCACTCTGGGAGGCCAAGGCAGAAGGATTGCTCGAGATCAGATGTTCGAGCCTGAGCAAGAGCTATACCCATACCCCATCTCTACTAAAAATAGAAAGAAATTAGCCAGACAACTAAAAATACATAGAGAAAAAATTAGCTGGGCATGGTGGTGCATGCCTGTAGTCCCCAGCTACTCGGGAGGCTGAGGCAGAAGGATTGCTTGAGCCCAGGAGTTTTAAGTTGCTGTGAGCTAGGCTGATGCCACGGCACTCAAGCGCGGGCAAGACTCTGTCTCCAGAAAAATAAAGAAGTAAGCAAATTAAGCAAAACAATGGTGAACTACACAGAACAATCTTAAGGAAATTGTGTGTGGGGTTTTTTGTTTTTTGCGGGGTTTTTTTTGTGAGGAGGAGGAGGAAGGAAAGAGAAAGGGAAATTGTTGATAAATACAACTGTGAAAATAATGCATGGATGTTACTCAGAAAGAATAAAGTTCTCAATGTAAAAAGGAAAATAATCATCTAAGAATTCTTTTAAATTCATCATTAAAAGGGCAATTATCAAAGGTTAACTTAAAAAAAAAAGTTTTTTTCCTTCTATCCAATTGAGTACCATGCAAATAGTACCACTGGTCTAGATACAGCTTAACTATAGTAAAAAGGAAAATACTTTATCTGAATCTCTTCCATCTGATTCACCTTCATTCAATATTGTAATATTCCAATATTCTAACCCATGAGTCATTCATTACCTTTTGAAGCAGGTGGTGTGAAAAACCTATTCTGACTGTGGAAAGCACCCCGTCCTCCTCGATTGCCTGAAAATCCACCACGAGAAGAAATCTTCTGTGATACTTTGAGTGGTCGTTTTGGTGGAGGTATTCCATCTTGAGGAATTACTTCTTTACTTTCAGCTGCAACAAAGTCATCCACATGCATAGATGGTGGTCTACTTGTGTTCTGTTTTCTCTGACGAAAAATATCATGAGGTCGTATACCCTGTCCAAATCCTCCCCTGCCCCTTCCTCTTGGTGGTGGCACAACATGAGCTCGTTTGGCAGGTTCAATGTATTCAGATTTTCCACTAATAAAACAAAAACACTCCATGAAAAATTCTTCTTTTTTTCAAATTTCCAGTGAAAATATAATAGTCAATCTTTACAATACTGCAAACTAGATTTCAATTTTTTCTCATTCTAATTCTCTTAACTTTGCAAGTGTCTATCTTACTTTCTGGGATAGTCCAACAAACTAGCTAAGAATGGTACTCATGTTTTATTGTTATGAATAACAGTGTTTCTAAATAATCCAGTTCACTTCCTAGTCAAGCCTTCCAAAATCTCATAAAAAACAATATAATAAATGTACTGGGTATGTCCTGGTTAAATTATTATCTTTAAAAAACAAATCCAAACAATATTCATGGTTCAAGTGATTTGTCAATTTCCTTTTCTGTTTAATAGTCATGTGTCCATCTTAAAGTACATTAACATAAATAAGCTTATATGACCGCAATCAAGATCTTCAGTGGAATAAATTTTACCTTGAAGTTATGAAAGTCTCGTGCTTGTGCTTCCCAAGTTTGAATCCTTTATTAGTTTTGGTTCTTCCCGGAGATGATGGTTCTGACAAAAATGAGCGCTCTAATTCTGCGTGCAAATCAAAATCACTACAGCATTTTTCAGAGAGCTCAATTAAGTCAACCTTTACCTGTAGTCATAAAAATGAAACAAAATACATTTTAAATGTAAGTACCAATGTAACATTTGACTACGGAAATTCTTATTATTTGACTCTCATAACAAATAAATTACAGATCTACTTCTTTCCCTCATCTTTCCAAAAAGCAACATGTTTGATAGTTGCCAAAAAACAAAAAACCAAAAAAAAGGTAGGAATTCAGCTTCTTCTTTTTTTTCTTTTTTTTTGGTGGCATTCTTTAAAGCAGGGCTATTAATCTAGGAGACCTTTGCTGTATAACATGGAACCTAGTTTCTCTATATAAATTAATACTGTGGTATCTCTAGAACTTTTCCAGAAGAATCTGAAAATAACAGCCTACCAGCCTTGTATAGTCAACATTTCTGTTACAAAAAATTCTGTGCCACAGATTCTCAGAAGCTCTATTCATTTATGACTTTCCAACCCAGGTTTCATATCAGAGAAATCAAAATTCAGTTTACCTAGGTTTTATTCAAATTTATCAAATTTAAGACACCTAAAATTTCTCTAATCCATGTAAGGTTACAATTATTATTGCAAAACAGTTGTGATTCAGCTTATAGTTATAAAAAATACAACTTCTAACAAATATTTTAGACCTGTGCTGCCCAATATGGTAGCCACTAACCACATATGCCTACTTATTAATAAAATTAAATCAAAATATGGAAGTGCCAAAGGATATTTTAAAAAAAAAGAAAAATTAAATCAAAGTAAAATTCAGTCCTTTAGTCATACCAGCCACATTTCAATTGTACAACAGTCACTTAAGGCTAGTGGCTACTGTATTGGACAGGGCAGATTATAAAACATTTCCATTACTGCATAAAATTCTACTGGACAGCACAGTTCTAAAGAATCACTCAACAACTTACACTAAAAAGAAATTCAATACACTAAATATACCTTAAAAGTGAAGCATCCTTTTAGTTTTATTGCACAAGATTAATACTAGCATGTTTCTTTGATCAAGAAAAGAACCGATATATGGCACAATAAGATTTTTAAGAATGTTAATTCCCATTCATACTATAACAAATATATTTTCTATAAACTCCCAAACTGAAAACAGATGCCACATCATTCCTCTCCTTAAACTCAAATGTAAGAATGAACAGGTATTTTGTGTGATACTTTTCCCTAATCTATATACTAACGATATAAGAAAACAAACTGCTTCAGAGAACTTACGAAAAAATGTAATTTTTCTCTTAAGAGTCATATTCTCAAAATATAGATGACTGACTAGGAAAGAAGCAAAACAAGTAGCATAAAAAACTGAAAGGCCGGGTGTGGTGGCTCATGCTTGTAATCCTAGCACTTCGGGAGGCTGAGGCAGGAGCACTGCTTGAGCCAGGAGTTAGAGGCTGCAGTGAGCTGTGATGAGGCCACTGCACTCCAGCCTGGGCAATAGAGTGAGACCCTGTCTCAGAAAAAACCCAAAAACTCAAAGTTCTGGATGTTGTTAAGGGGGCAACTGGCATAAAAATAATGTTGAAGTGGCCCCCAAGTAGAGTGTAGCAGCCTTATAATATGTAAATTATTATAATGCTAATAATACACAAACAAAAAAAAATCAACAATAACTTTTTCCTAAATATTTAGTAATAAAATCATTTATACCAAGTCCAGATCTGTATCAATCTCTTCCGCCTGAAATGGAGTAAACCACATAGATTTCAATTGATCATCCATGACATCGGCTAGCACATATGCAGTCCTAGAATAAGAAAAGCATTTGGTGAAAAGCAGAATTCGAAAATCAAATATTTTAGCTTATCTTCAAGTAAAATCTATGGAAGGCACAATTATAATAAAAACATGACCCTCTGAAGTGTTACTAAAATTAACACTTTAAAAAAAACTCCTTCAAAAAGCTATTTGAGAATTAAATATCCTCAAAAACCAGTAACTTGGAAACTAATCCTGCTGTGACAAATTTTGAACTTTCTGTAAAATAAAACAAAGCTCTGATGTTATTTCCAAAGGCAAGTTTACTGCACTGTACCAGTCTGCACAGAAACTGCTCATATTTAATTTTTCTAAGTACAGAGACTAATTCTATCACATTGAATGATCATTATGGCTACAGTGCTTCAAAGATTAAGAGGTATATATCCTTTAGACCAGGGATCAATAAATGACAGTCCATTTTGCAAGGCCTGTTTTTATATAGCCTGCAAGCCACGCATGGTTTGTATATTAAGAAAAAAAAAAAAGAAACAAAAAGAAAAAAACAAAAAACTATAGAAGAATATGCAATAGAGGCCTGCAAAGCCTAGAATTTTTACTATCTGGCTCTTTACAGAAAAAAAAAGTTTACTGACCATTATATAAACAATATCTACTCAATCATAAAACATTGCTTCTTTTACCTATTGTTAAACAGATTCTGGAGAGATTCGGGAGCTGAAAGTACTGGTTCTACATCCTGGTCACTGAGAGGTAAAGGATCACCTGATGACTCCAGCATCTGCTTAAGTCCAACTACATTGTCCAATAAAGAATCCAGATTGTCGTCATCTTTTGAATGTTCCTAGATACAAATAAAAGCAGAGTAAGAAAGTGCAGGTAAAATTTGAACGCTTATGCCCATAATCTACTGACTCTTTAGTAGAAAAGGCTATTACATTTGGAACACTATCCAGAAATTATCAACTTAACATTAAACATATTAAAATAAAACCAACACTTGTTATTTATTTCTAAACAGCAGCAGCAGGGGGCACCATGCATCCAAAGAAGAGACAATTCCAAAAGCCTTCATTTACTCTTTAAGATTCATAAACAGCATGGAAGACTTCACTCCAAATTATTAATTCAATGGGTTATTTGAAATGGCACAAATACTCAGCGCTAAGGGTTCACTATTTTTAAAAAGGCCACTATGAAATATTTGTACTAGTCAAACTGAGAAGAAAATATGTCTCAGGAATGCTCCATTTTTGTTTTTCTTTTTTACCAAAACAAGCTTCTCTAGTTCAAGGAACAAATTTTCTGGACTTTCTTCTTTGCTTTGTAGAAGCTGTTTTAACTCTGCAGCATTAATACTCATCGTCCGTGTTGGATGAGCTCCCTCTACTTCCATGAGACCACTATCGTCTCCACAACATCCCTGTAAATGTCACACACAAATTAAATTTGAGAGCAGAGAAATTTGCACAGATGGTTCCAAACATTCAGATAGTTAAGCCAAATGCTGCAATCTTCCCTTCAGTGTTTTGGTTTTACATCAGTAGAAATGGCTAGTTTTAACAAGGATTTAGCTGAAAGATGAAATAAGTTTTCTTTGAGTAAGGCTCACAAAATAAATAGGTAAACACATGTATTTAATTTACTGGCACTAAGATTTCTCAACAAAAATATCCAATGGCAAATACACTGGCATTTGTAGGACATGTAACATACTGATTGATGCTCAAGAGTTAATAAAATGCTTGCTATAACAAAGAACTGACAAAACCTGAAATTATCGTTCTGAAGATAAGGCAAACAACTATCTTCTACTTTTAAAAAGTATGCTGCATAATAGAATAAATTTTGGAATGATAAAAGTTCAATACAAGAAAATCCTTCCAGCAAAATAAATCTTGGTTCATGTTAATAAAACCATCCATACTGTCACGTATGAAAGAACACTTATAGTAGAGAGTCATGTACCTACCTAAGGGCAGTTCCGAATCTTTTTTTTTTTTTTGAGACAGAGTCTGGCTCTGTTGCCCGGGCTAGAGTGCCGTGGCGTCAGCCTAGCTCACAGCAACCCCAAACTCCTGGGCTCAAGCAATTCTCCTGCCTCAGCCTCCCAGGTAGTTGGGACTACAGGCATGCACCACCATGCCTGGCAAATTTTTTCCATATATATCTATTTTCAGTTGTCCAGATCATTTCTTCCTATTTTTTAGTAGAGACGGGGTCTCGCTCTTGTTCAGGCTGGTCTCGAACTCTGACCTTGAGTGATCCACCCGCCTCGGCCTCCCAGAGTGCTAGGATTACAGGCATGAGCCACCGCGCCCAGCCAGTTTCAAATCTTTAGAACAAAGTCCTGTTTTAAATGGCTCAAAATGAATATGGTCTCTTAGGAGTAAGACTCACAAAATGAAAGCGTACACATAAATGTGGACGAAGGACTTAGTAATTTAAAATGGGCATAAAGAATTAAAATTTTGTTTGGAGTTCATACCATTTGTCCTATAACCAAGCAAATGTCAATGAAGGCTGAATGAAAATTATTCTTAACAAAATCCCACTCAAATTGACGCCATGCCAAATGTACACTTGCTCCTTTCAGAAAACATTAGATTGAGGAAGTCATTTACACTGTGTTAGGAATACAATTTTAATGAGAAATCTAATAAACATTCAGTCTTTAAGGGTTTTATGTGTCCGTTTAGAGGTGTGGGTAGGTTAGTAAGTGGTCTAGCCCATGATTTATTTAAAAAAATAAAATAAGTTAAAAATAATCAAAGTACACAAACAGGAACAGAAAATGAAAAGTTCTCTTTAAAGAAACTGTCCTCTAAAGGCTGAAAAAAATATTACAAGAAAAGAAAACTACAGACTAGTATTTCTCATGAACACAAATGCAAAAATCGTCAACAAAATATTAGCAATTACTAATCGGCAATTAATAATGGTGCTAAGTGGGACTTATCCCATTTATACAGGGCTGGTTCAACAATCTAAAATCAATTAATGTAATCTATCACATCAAAGGGCTGAAGAAGAAAAGCCACATGATCATATTAATAAATGCAGAAAAAGCATGTGACAAAATCCAACACTCATTCATGATAAAAATTCAGCAAACTAAGAATAGAGGGGGGAAGTTCTTTAACTTGATAAAGAACATATACAAAAAAACCTATGGCTAACATCACCAAATGGTGAGAAACAAGTAGCTTTCTTGCTAAGATTAGGGACAAGGCAAGAACATTCCCTCTCACCATTCTTTTTCAACCTTGTCCTAAAGTCCTCGCTAACGCAGTAAGACAAGGGAAATAAAAGGAAAAGAGATTGGGAAGGAAGAAATCAAAATGTCTTTGAATCCTAACATAAACTATGTACTTTGGGCAATAATTATATGTCAATGTGTTCATCAACTATAACAAACGTATCACTGTGGTATGACATGTCAATAGTGGGGGAGTTTGTGTGTGAGGGCAGAGGGCATATGGGAATTCTCTGTATCTTCCAATCAACTTTGTTAAGAACCTTAAATTCCTCTAAAAAGTTAAGCCTATTTAAAAGAGGAGGTGGGAGGAGCCAGTGGAGGAAGATCAAGGTCACTAAAGTTTATTGACACAGATTTAAAGGAAAAAAAACCAAAGAGTATTGGGGGGAAAGATAAAAACTATGAACAAATTAAAATACTTGGAATGATCCAAAATTTTCATTTCTCCATACTATCTTTCTTTTTCATTATTATGAACAGAAACAGTTTTGAACAAAATAAAATGCCTTTTAAATTCTAATTCTGTTTAAAAGTAGTCTTAGGAAATCCAGAGTCAAACTTAGCACATTTCTAAGTTTTGTGTATATGTATTACTGTGATAAATAGTAACAAAGTATTTTAAGATTTAAAAAACTATAATCTGGCCAGGCCTATAATCCTAGCACTCTGGGAGGCCGAGGCGGGCGGATTGTTTGAGCTCAGGAGTTCGAGACCAGCCTGAGCAAGAGCGAGACCCCGTCTCTACTAAAAAAAAAAATGGAAAGAAATTATCTGGACAACTAAAAATATATAGAAAAAATTAGCTGGGCATGGTGGCACATGCCTGTAGTCCCAGCTACTTGGGGGCCTGAGGCAGTAGGATCACTTGAGCCCAGGAGTTTGAGGTTGCTGTGAGCTAGGCTAATGCCACGGCACTCACTCTAGCCAGGGCAACAGAGTGAGACTCTGTCTCAAAATAAATAAATAAATAAATAAATAAAATAGAAAACTATAATCTACATTGTTGTTTTAGGAAAATGGAAATTCTGTCATATTTGAGTGTGACATGATTTCAAATTTCCTTATTCATCTGTCAAATACTTCAGCTATTAAACTGTGTAAAACACTATGCAAGTACTCTCAGAAAAAGCTATTAAGACATGGTCTATGACTTAACTGAAATAATATTCAGAAAGTGGGATACAAAATGGTAACTAGACATATAAATGATCTAAAAACCAGAAATCTGCATAACATATATAAATGACCTAAAAACTAGAAATCTGCATAACATACATAAAAATGATCTAAAAACCAGAAATCTGAATAATATCTGAGTACAGAAGGAAAACAATCTCAAAAGGCTTTACAAATTGGGATGCATTAAAACAGGCACTGAAGCTGGGCGCGGTGGCTCACACCTGTAATCCTAGCACTCTGGGAGGCCAAGGCGGGAGGATTGTTTGAGCTCAGGAGTTCAGACCAGCCTGAGCAAGAGCGAGACCCCGCCTCTACTAAAATTAGAAAGAAATTAATCGGCCAACTAAAAATATACAGAAAAAATTAGCTGGGCATGGTGGTGCATACCTGTAGTCCCAGCTACTCGGGAGGCTGAGGCAGAAGGATCACTTGAGCCCAGGAGTTTGAGGTTGCTGTGAGCTAGGCTGATGCCACAGCACTCACTCTAGCCCGGGCAAAAGAGTGAGACTCTGTCTCAAAAAAAAAAAAAAAAAAAAAAAAAAAAAAAAAAAAAAAAAAAAAAAAAAAAAAAAAAAAAAAAAAAAAAAAAAAAAAAAAAAACAGGCACTGATGGACAGATTATAGTTTGACAAAAAAAAAATAACAAGAACAGAGACATCCAACAAGCTAAGAGAAGCAAGACCAAGGGGAAAAAATAAAAGTAGATGAGATTTATGGAACAAGGGTACAGTATAAAATGTTTTCTAAGGGAGGGAGAGTGGCAAAGGTAGCTTTCTGGCCAGATAGTGAATGTTCTTGAATGCCATACTAAAAAATTCAGAATTTATCCTACAGATACTAAAAGTTATTATAGAGCGGAAGAGTATAATCTGATGTTCGCTTTAGGAAGATGTGAATTCACAAGGAAATATTCAGAATATATCAAAGAAGTAAATGTTTGGAAGGAAACTGGAAGGAAGACTGATACAATACTCTGCAAGAGAATACAGATCTAAAAATTATTTTTAAAAAAAGAACTAAATACAAATTCTCGAGTGGAAAACTACAACTGAAATGAAAAATTCACCAGAGAAGTTCAACAGCAGATTTAGAGCTGGCAAAAGAATCAGTGAACTTGATGTTAGATCAAGTGAGATTATCCACTTTAAGAAACAGAAAAAAAAAAAAAATGAAGACCATAAACATAGCCTCACAGATCTGTAGGACACCATGAAGATCAGTAACATATATGTAATAAGAGTCCCAAAAGAAGAGGAAGGAAAGAGCCAGAAAGGATATGTTAAGAAATAATGGTTGAAAACTTTCCAAATTTAATTAAAAGTATTAATTTATACTTCCAAGAGGCTCAACAAACCCCAAGTATGTTAATCTCAAAGAGATCCACATTCAGATACATCATAATCAAACTGTTAAGAGCCAAAACAAAGAATCTTAAAATAGCAACAGTGAGGTAACAACACATAAAAGGGATCCTCAATAAGATCAACATCTGATTTCTCATCAGAGCCCACGGAAACAAGAACACAGGAAGACATACTGGAAGTGCTAAAAGAAAAAGACTATCAACCAAGAACCCTATAACCAGCAAAATTATCCTTCAAAAATGAAGGAGAAATTAAGACATTCCTGGATTTAAAAAACAAACAAACAGAATTTGTCACTAGCAGATCTTCATTACAAAAAAATACTACAGAGAGTCCTTCCAGTTCAAATGAAAGGACATTAGACAGTAATCTTAATCCACAGGAAGAAATAAAGAGTGCCAATAAAGATTAACTATAAAGGTAAATATAAAAGATAACACAAATATATTTTGTTTGTAACTCTTTTCTTCTATCTGAATTAAAAGACAACTGAATAAAGCAATTACTATCTACACTGAGTGGATGGGCTCATAATGAATAAAAATGTCATTTATATGACAATAACAGCATAAAGGAGGGGGGAAGAAACAGAACTATATTGCAGCAGTCTTTGTATACTTTTGGAATTAAGTTGGTATTAATTTGATTTAAACTGTATTAAGTTAAGAGGCTGGCCAGGCATACTGGCTCATGCCTGTAATCCTAGCACTTTCGGAGGCTGAGGCGGGAGGATCACTGGAGCCCAGGAGTTCAAGACCAGCCTAAGCAAGAGTGAGACCCTGTCTCTACAAAAAATTAGAAAAATTAGCCAGGCATGGTGGCATGTGCCTGCACATCCAGCTATTTGGGAGGCTCAGGCAGGAGGATTGCTTGAGCCCAGGAGCTTGAGGTTGCAATGTGTTATGATGACATCACTGCATTCTAGCCCAGGCAACAGAGTGAGACTCTGTCTCAAAAAACAAAAACAAAAATGCTAATTGTAGTCTCCAGGGCAATCACTAAAAAAAAACTGAGGAAAAGAATTACTAAAACAAACAACAAAGAAGTTAAAATGGCACAGCAGAAAATATCTGTTTAACACAAAAGTCTCATGGAAATAAAGAAAAACTAAAAAGACATAAGATATACGAGATGTAAATAGCAAAACTCCAGACATAAATCCTACTTTATCAGTAACATCAAAAGAGAGATTGGCAGAATGTAAAAAATGATCTAACCTATATGCTGTCTACAAGAGACACACTTAAGATTAAAAAACACAAACAGGCTGAAAGTAAAAGAATAAAAAATATATATATACCATATGACCAATACCCAAAGCAGAGCTGGAGTTGGCTATACTAATAAAACTAATATTTAGACAAAAGTTATTTATTAGAGACTACGGAGGAAACATTTTATGATAATAAAAGGGTCTGGAAGACATTATAAATATATATGAAACTGACAACAGAGTCAGGACATACATGAAACAAAAATCGGATTAGAGGGAGATAATTCAATAATAATTGGCAACTTCAGCAACACACTTTCAATAGTGGACATAAGCAGGCAGAAAAGCAACAAATAGAAGGTTTAAACAACTATAAATCAACTACTCCTGACATCTGTATAGCATTCCACCAAACAGCAGCAGAAGACATAATATTTTTAAGCACATGGAACATTCTGCAGGATAGACAATATGCTTGGCTATAAAATAAGGATCAATAAATTTAAAAGGTTTTAAATCAAACAAAGTATACTCTCTGACCACAATGGAATGAAATTAAAAACCAATAACAGAAGGAAATCTGGTAAATTCACACACATGTAAAAATTAAACACACTCCTAACAGGACAAAGAAGAAATCACAAGGGAAATTAGAAAACTTTAAAATGAACACAAAATAAAAACACAACACACCAAAACTTATGGGATGCAGCAAAAGACGTGCCCAGAGGGAAACTGACTGCTAAAAATGCCTACATTAAAATGGAAGAAAAGATCTCAAATCAATAACCTAACCTTCTGTATTAACAAACTAGAAAAAGAATCGCAAACTAAACCAAAAGAAAATGGAAGGAAGAAAACAAATTTTAATGAAGAAATAAATGAAACAGAGAAAAGTAATAGGAAAAAAGTTGGTTATTTGAAAAGATCAACAACACTGACAAACCTCTGGCTAGACTAACCAAGGGAGGAACAAAGAAAGAGAATACTCAAATTATTAACATCAGGAATGAAAATGAAGACATTATTAACAACCTTAGAGAAATGAAACAGTTTAAAAGAAAATCCAATAAACAACTGTATACCATCAATTAGATAATGAAGACGAAGGTAGAGAAACAAATTCCTAAAAAGACACGAACTTATGAAACTGACTCAAGAAGATACAGAAATATTAAGTAAAGCAACCAAATTAATATATTAAAAAAAAAAAAAAAAAAAAACTTCCCACAAAGCTAAGCCCAGACCCAGATGGCTTCACTGTGAATTCTAGGGAGTGCTTAAAGAACTGAACAATCCTTCCCAACTCTTCCCGAAAGTAAAAGAGGAGGGAACATTTCCAAGCTCACTAATGAGGTCAGAAAAGACATCACAAGAAAGTTACATACCAATCTCTCTTTTGAATATACACACAAAAATCCTCAATAAAATAAAGCAAACTGAATTCAGCAACATATAAGGATCATACACCAGGACCAAGTGAGATTTATCCCAGGAATGCAAGGTTGGTTAAACATGCAATAATCAATGTAATACACTATTCAAAAGAATATGGAGAAAAACCAAATTATTATCTCAACAGACTCAGAAAAATCAGTTGACAAAACCCAACAACTTTTCATGATAAAAACACTTACACTAGGAATAAAATGGACCGTCCTCAACTTGCTAAAGGGAATCTACAAAAATCCCATAGCTAACATATTAAATGGTGAAAGACTGAAAGCATTCTCCCTAAGATCAGGAGCAAAACAAAGATACATTCCTGCCATTTCTATTAAACATTGTCCTGGAGGTTCTTGTGAGGGAAATTAGATAATAAGAAGAAATAAAACACATCCAGATTGGAAAGAAGAAGTAAAAACATCTCTATTTGTAGATGACATGATCTTATATACAGAAAATCCTAAGAAAGCCACTCAAAAACTATTAGAACTAATCACTGAGTTCAGCAAAGTTGCAAGACGCAATATACAAAAATCAATTGTAAGTAAGACAGGGCGCAGTGGCCACCTCTATAATCCCAGCACTCTGGGAGGCGGAGGTCAGAGGAATGCTCGAGGCCTGGAGTTCCAGATCAGCCTGGGAAACACAACGAAACCTCATTTCCACAAAAAGTTTTCAAAAAAATTAGCAGGGTATGGTGGTGTGCACCTGTAGTCCCAGCTACTCAGGAGGCTGAGGCAGGAGGATTGCTTGTGCCCAGGAATTCAAGGTTACAGTGAACTATGATCAGGCCACTGCACTCCAGCCTGGGAAACAGCAAGATCCTACCTCTAAAATAAAAAAAGAAAAAAATCAATCGTATTTCTAAACACTAGCAATGAGCAATCCAGAAATGAAATTAAGAAAACAATTCCATTTACAATAGCATCCAAAACCTCCACCACCCCTACATACCAGATACGACACTTCCCATAGTAGGGCCATAAGCATAACAAATGAGGTACAAGCCTTGTAACACTGACGACTACAAAACATCATAGAAAAAAACTAAAGATGACCTAAATAAATGGAAAAACAGCCTACCATTTCCAAGGATACAAAAACTTAATACTATTAACAAAGTAATACTCCCAAAATTGATCTACAGATTCAACACAGTTCCAATCAAAATCCTAGCAGCCCTTTTTGCAGAAATTGACATAAAGATACAGAATAGATTAGTGGTTGTCAGGGGTTGGGGGAAAGGAGGAATGGGGAGTTTCTGCTAATGGGGATGAAGCTTCTTTCTCAGGTGATGAAAATGTTCTGAAATTAGATAGTAGTAATGGCTACGTGATTTTATGAATACACTGAAAAACACTGAATTGTTAGTTTACAAGTGTGAATTTTATGACATATGAATTATAATTCAATAAAAATGTTATTTAAAAAGGAGCAAGAAGGAGAAATCTATGGTAATCGAGATGAAAACATAAAATAGGGAATGAAGTACGAAAGGTTTTGTACATAAAAACTGACAAGAATGAGCTACTGTTGAAGATGGTGATTATGACGGAAAGTTGGCTACTATTGCATGATTTCTATCTTGGAGGTCAGGGAAAATCAACTGTATGAAGGCAAGGCATATAAAACATAAAGTCTGTGGGGAAAACCAATAATTTGATTTTGGATATTCAGAGATTCTATCCATTAGCTAAGGGCACAGGCAGCTATAAAAACAGATGAGGGAAAAGGAATCAGGAAAAATACTAGGACAGGATCCAGGTCATAAGTAGAAATGAAGTGGTGTAAGGGTATTATTTTCCTCTGATTAAGGAAGGAACTAATAGATTAGAAAGGACAGGGAAAGAATCTAGGGGGTAGTAAAAGGATTTAGAGGTTAAAAAGGATGACCTTGATCTTCTCAATGAAGGCAGTGAGAAAAGGAAATGCATTGATGAGGGATGAATAAAAGCATTAATGAGCAATCGTGAGGGCCCAGCAAATTGTGGATAACATGAATGAACACTAGTTAGTTGTTTTTGATCAGAAAATGTTTAACTGTTTGAAGCAAGATTTGTTAGGAAAAAAAAAAGAAAGAAAATGTTTAACTGATGACGTGTAAAAAAATCTGTCAAACTAATATGTTAACAGCATATCACTTAAGATCTAATGAAACTAATGATCAAACAGTTTTCCATCAAGTAAAACTCTAATCTCTTTAGGGCAGCATAGCTCTACAGTTAAACATACCAATCTTTCGGAATCAAAATATCTGGTAAATGTAGTCACTTTAACAAACTAGACATAACACAAAAAAAGCAGTAATCTGCCAATAAAAGTGGCAAGACAATAACTACAAACATAGCTGTCAGGCAAGAAGGGCTTATTGGATTAAATATTCTCAAAATAAATTACATGCATACGAGAGAACACACTAAACAGTAAGTTTATTTTTCATATGAAATCCCATACATTTATTTTAGTAATGATACATTAAATAGGTCCTCTATAACTCTCTCCATATAGAAATCTTAAATATGAGCTGAATTTCTTAAACCAGTATTGACAGAATACACACTGATCCATAGGGTGTGTATACACACACACACACACAAACCCACAGGATGTGTACACACACACACACACAAGTATTTCACAGGTAATACATCTAAGCAAAGCTGGATTGCTGGATTACACTGCAGAAATGCACCCCAGGACCTCTTAGAGCTTTTAATATGCTAATGTGTATAGTTAATGTGTACTAATGTGCACATTTCCAAACTTATTTGACCCCAACCAAGTTTTTAAAGGCTGGCATATCTTTTTTTAAACTTTTAACTTTTTAAAATAGAGATGGGGTCTCACTATGTTGCCCAGGCTGGACTAGAACTCCTGGGATCAAGCAATCCTTCAGCCTTAGCCTCCTGAGTAGTTGGGGCTACATATGTGTGACACTGTGCCTGGCAGGGCAAGTATATTAATAACTTCTGGAATTGTGCCCATAATATACCATGATTTTTGGAAAATACTAATGAGAGAAGTCTTAAATTTTAACAATAAGATTTTAGAGTGGGAAAAATAATCTTTAATTCATACATCTCTGATGGATCCAAAACACTCTAGCATAATACAACAAACTTTATTTAGTCACCCCAAAAATCACAATATCCAAAACACAATCAGTAAGTGCTTAATTAAATGACATGAAAATAATTGAGAGACTCTCAAAACTTAACTTGACTGTCCTGAATCACCCTAGCAAGGTAACTCAATGTCAGGAATTGTAAAAAGAAGGCACTAAGGTAGTATTTTTCTCTATTTAAATTGCACAATCATAGGGTATTGACAAATTAATGATGCCTACTAAATTAAAGTTCAATATATTCTACTCTTAAATATCAATTTTTTAAAAATTAATCGAAAACCTATATTTATAGTGAAATGAAGGTGCAAAAAACCCCCCACTATCTTAAGTTCTAAGATACTTTTGAACTGAAGTGATTTTTTCACTTATGACAAAGTTTGTAAATTTAAGAAATACCAAGTATGTATACGCACATACACTTACCATTGTGTCAGAGTTAAGAATCTGTCTCATAAATTCCAAAAATGAAGATGCAAGTTCTCCTGTGTCCTTACTAAATGTGCTGACCACTCGTTTCAGTAAACTATGCAGAGCACTACTATTTTTCCTTAAAGAACTATAAATAAAGAAAATAAAGAGATATTGTTTAAAACATGAGCATATAAAACTAGTATAAGAAATAAACTATCTCATTTCAGACAGAATAAAATTTAGTCCATCATTTTAAAAAATGTAAAAAGTTCTTTTTTTTTTTTTTTTTTTGAGACAGAGTCTCACTCTCTTGCCTGGGGCGAGTGCCGTGGCATCAGCCTAGCTCACAGCAACCTCAAACTCCTGGGCTCAAGCAATCCTACTGTCTCAGCCTCCCGAATAGCTGGGACTACAGGCATGTGCCACCATGCCCAGCTAATTTTTTCTATATATATTTTTAGCTGTCCAATTAATTTCTTTCTATTTTTGGAAGAGCCGGGGTCTCGCTCTTGCTCAGGCTGGTCTCGAACTCCTGAGCTCAGGACCATCTGCCCGCCTCGGCCTCCCAGAGTGCTAGGATTACAGGCGTGAGCCACCGCGCCCGGCCTAAAAAATGTAAGAAGTTCTTTGGTGTGTTTGTCTATACAAATAATACAACAAAGCAGTATCTATAGCTACCAAGTCCTTTTAAAGCTAGGCTTCAAGCTCTTAAAAATTTTCCACCAAATAATAAACTTATAATACTTAACAAGAAACTTGCCATTTCTCTAATTTTTAAACTTTTTATAATCTGAGGCTTTCTCTAACATAAGGACATTATAGCTATCTCAGAAGCCTGCCCAGAAAGCCTAACTTACATAACTACTACAAAGAATAACTATCCTTATGACATTGTAATCTGACAGAAGGAAATGGAGGGTATGGAGGAGGTCTAAAAACGTTTTCCATTAAGAGTCAGACGGTGGCTCATGCCTGTAATCCTAGCACTCTGGGAGGCCGAGGCGGGCGGATCGTCCTGAGCTCAGGAGATGGAGACCAGCCGGAGCAAGAGCGAGACACTGTCTCTACCAAAAATAGAAAGAAATTAAAAATTGGACAGCTAAAAATATATACAGAAAAAATTAGCCGGGCATGGTGGCGCATGCCTGTAGTCCCAGCTACTCGGGAGGCTGAGACAGTAGGATTGCTTGAGCCCAGGAGTTTGAGGTTGCTGTGAGCTAGGCTGACGCCACGGCACTTGCCCCAGGCAAGAGAGTGAGACTCTGTCTCAAAAAAAAAAAAAAAAAAAAAAAAGAGTCAGATGGTAAATATGTTCGACTTTCACGCAACTCAGTTTATCTTTTATACACAACAGCAGTCTCAGTCACAACTACTCATCTTTGCTAGTGTAGTGGGAAAGTAGTCTTATACAACACATAAATAATGGCTGGCCTGTATTTACAAAAACTGGTGGCAGGCTGGATGTGGTTTTTGGGCCAGTTTGCCAACCCCTGATATGGAAAGATTTCAGTGTTAATAAACAATCACAATATATATCTAAAATCTAGATAATACACAGTCCTGCTAAAATAATTCTCCAGTTTTGAGCTGATCAAAAGAGAATTTAAGGGCAAAGTATTCTAATGTTCAATTATGTCCTTTAAGCTATAACATAATTAGCAAAACGGAAGTATGATATTAACACTAAACATGTGGTATCTGTATTTGGAAAATTGGTTAGATTTTGAGATCCCATTATACAAGACTTTGGTAAAGCAATATAAAAGGAAGATTGATAAAATTCCTGGCTCTTGAGAACTTTATCACCAAATAAAATGGAAAGGTACAACAGAAATGAGATTAAATACAAAGATAATACTGTCAATGGAAAAAGCATGGGTTCAAAATTGGACCACAATTACCGGCCACTGCATACAATCGTAAGCAAATAAGTCATACTTCCATGGTCAATCAAAGACTGAGGTCTAATACATAGCTATTAGAATGTCTAAAATCAAAAATCTGTCAAAACCAAGTTCTGGTAAGGATGAGGAGCAACTAGAATTCTAACACACTGCTGGTGGGAATACAAAATGATATACCTACTTTGGCAAACAGTTTAGTAATTTCTTGTAAGGTTAAACATACACCTACTACATGACCCAACAATCCCACTCGCAGGTGTCTACCCAAGAGAAATGAAAATTTAGGTTCACACAAAAAAACTGTTTGCAAAGGTTTATAGCAGCTTTACATATAACCACCAAAAATTACGAACAACCTGGATTGCTGGAATTTAGTCACTAATAAAAAGAACTATTGATTCATGTAACAAACTTAACAAATCTTAAGTGCTTTTTGCTACATGAAAGAAGCCAGGCCCAAAAGGGTACATGTTGTATAATTTCGTTTATATAACATTCTATAAAAAGCAAAAGTATATGAAGAAAATTACATCAGTAGTGGCTAATGTTGGATAGAGGGGTTGTATATAAAAGGGCAGCGTGATAGAATGTTGGGGTGATGAAACTGCTCTGAATGGAATAGCAGTGATAAACACATGACTCTAACTAAGCATTTGTCAAAATCCACAGAACTGTATACCACAAAACATAAATTTTACTGGATATAACATTTTTTTCAAAAATCAATCAGAATATGAGGAAAAAAATAAGAATACAGACTATGACAAATGAACCTAACTGTATTACAAATGAATCATGTAATCAAACTGAAGGAGATAAGGACAATGCTATGACTGGATATAGTAAAGCTAAACAAAAAGAACTGCATACAAACACTGTACTCTAGTTGCTTAATTAGTTTCTTACAGGAGTATGGGTTGGTAATTAGTTAGAAACTACTACTTCATTTGTATACTAGGGCTAAATAAATAGGTAAGTATGTTACAGATAACGAGAGCTAAGTTTCTCACTGTTGGAGAATAAAGTTACCAAAAAGGGGGAAAGACTAGAATCAACTTCTGGTATTGGATCAGACTCAAAGTATTAGTATGAACTTATTTTTAAAAATAAATACATGAGAATTAATAGATTTATTGTTTGAAATAAATTTTATTAATAAATAGATTTATCTGTTTTTATGTAAATAAAACAAAGTATATGTAAATGTGTGTGTGTGTACATTACGTGTGTGTGTGTGTGTGTGTGTGTGTGTGTTCATGAGCTAGGGCACATAATTTCACAGCTCTACCCAATTAGAGACACCAAAATCAGTAAAACCCGAATAGTAATAAACACACTCAGAGCCCACACCCTGGTTTCTAAATATTGTCCAATAAAAGGAACCAGGGCTCATTGGAGAAGTTGATCTCAGGACTGGAACAGAGAAAATACAACCTGGTCCTGGAACATCTCATAGTACTAGAAATAAGAAAGTGCTTTTAAAAAAATAAAATATTAATAAAAAAGACATGGCATATGAAAAGGGTACAGCAGCTAAACCTGAAAGATCTCCAGTGGTCAAAGTTGGAACAAGTTGTGCAACAAAATAAATAAGAATAGTACTGGATTATTATACAATGAAAAAAATTAACATCTATGAATCCATAGTGATATAAATATACCTGAATAAATACATGAAGGAGAAGCAACAACTCTTCCTTACAGAAGAAAAATTAATATGAGAAAAAAGGAATGAGGGAAATAGGAAACCACCATTAGAACATCACAGTAATAACTGCTACCTCTTTCCAAAATCCACACTGACAGATACTAAAATTGGCAGATTAAAGTTTTTGGCAGAAAAAACTTACAGGATGTTTGGATATCCTAATATCTCAAAGTCTATTCTCCAAAATATTTAGTAATTTAAAATGAAAAATTATTAAGTGTGCAGTGTAGAATTCTGGCAAATAGCACTTCAACCAAGTAATCAAGGTTAATATCATCAGTAATAGATATCAACATCATGTATTTCCTTATATGATGGACTGAAAAAGGACTGCCTCTGTGGTATCCTTCTAATACAGCATAATCTCAATCTAATCATGAGAAAATATCAGACAAACCCAAATTGAGGGACATTCTATAAATCAACTGACCAGTACTCTCCTAAAATGTCAAGGTCATGAAAGACAAGGAAAGGGGAGACAAAAGATGCAATGTAATGTAAGATCCTATCTTGGATCCTGGAACAGAAAAATACATTATAGAAAAATAAAGGCCAGGTGCAGTGGCTCATGCCTGTAATCCTAGCACTTTGGGAGGCTGAGATGGGAAGACTGCTTGAGGTCAGGAATTCAAGACTAGCCTAAGCAAGAGCAAGACCCCCATCTCTACAAGAAAACAGAAAAAAATTAGCCAGGCAAGGTGGTGCATGCCTGTAAGCTGAGGCAGGAGAATCGCTTGAGCCCAGAAGTTTCAGGTTGCAGAGCTAAGATGAGGCCACCACTGCACTCTAGCATGGGTGACAGAGCAAGACCCTATCCCCTCACCCCCCAAAAAAAAGGAAAAAAAAGAAAAGAAAGAAAAATTTGTGAAACCCAAACGAGCTCTGCATTTTACTGAATAATATTAAAACAAGGTTAATTTCTTAGTTTTGATAAATATAAACTGGGTGAAGGGTACACCTGTACTCTGTGCTATTATTTTTGCAATACCTCTGGAAATCTAAAAGTATCTAAACAAAAAAAATATTTTTTCTAAATTGTAACCTGCCTCAGAGTTGTTGTGAGGACTACATGAGAAAATATAGGAAAAGTATATAGTGACCTGTTAATAAAAAACAGATCATGCAGTATCTCTGCTTACAACGGCCCTTACAATAATTCTAAAGGGCCTTGGTGATCTTTCCCCCACCTCATGCCCCCATTACCTCTATAACCAGATGCCCTAACATTTTTCTTGTTGCTTACTCCAAGGGCTGCCTCTGTGGCCTCACGGCTGATTCTCAGACATCTTAGGCATGCTTTTTTGCAATTGTTCTCCCCAGGATATTAGCATGTTTCATTCCTCATCTCCTTCAGGGATTGATCTCTGTTCAAGGGCCACCTTTTCAGTGACAGCAAGGACTTCCCTGATCAAGTTCGTTCCCATATTTCAAATGGCAACTCCCACCCTCACTCTGGTGTTCACTATCCCTCTCCTTTGGTTTATCTTTTTTTCTGTTACACACTGTGTATTTTATTTACTTATTTATTGTCTGACAACCTCCAGTAGAATGAAAGCACCAAGAAGGCACAGATTTTTTTTTTTTTCCCCTGAATCTCCAGCACCTAAAATCAGTGTCTGGTCCAGAGAAGACATTCAGTAAACATTTGTGAACTAGATGAATCTAGTACTCAATTCCATTCCTTCATAGTACCTACTATGTACCAGGTTTCTAGGTGCTGGGGAGAGAGTGTAGTCAAAAGACATAGTTCCTGTCCTCATGCAGCTTATATTCTAGACAGGTAACCAAATACGTAATAAATCTATATAATCTAATGTATAAATATAGTGAAAAATATGAAGAGGGATAGGGAGCAAGGACACAAAGGGCAGAGTATTTTAGATAGGCTGTTTAGATAGGACATATATTTATGCAGATACCTGAGTGAAGTGATGAAATAAATCATGAAAGAATCTAGGAGAAAAACATTTTAGGGGAAAACAAAAAGCCTGGAGATAGAAATAACCTTGACAGGAGAGCAAAAAGTGAAGATAAAATGACTACTTTTTATTAGTTTTATTAGATAAGTCAAAAGCTAGATTGTATGAAGCCTTACTATTATATCAAGGACTTGTTTGGATTTTATTTGAGATACAACAGGAAACCATTAGAAGAATTTCAGCAGAACAATGACGTATTTCTGTTTTAAGTTTAAAAAGATTACTCTGGCTGCCAAGAGAATGAATTTTAGAGACAATAGGGGAAGCAGGAAGACCAGTTAGGAGGCTATGCAACAAATGATAGTGGCCTGGATAAGGCCAGTAGCTATGAAGATGGAGAAAAGCAATCTGATTCAAGATATATTTTGGAGAAATAATCCACAAGAATTACTGAGATGCCCATTGGACAGCCAAGTAGAAATGTCAAGTAGATTAATGGGTTACTTGGAGCTTAGCAGAGAGATAAGGTCTCAAAGGGAAAAACAGAATAGGTTAAGATGACTTAGGAAAAAATTACAGATAAGAAAAAGGCCCCAGAAAGCTGGGCATGGTGGTGCACACCTCTAATCCCAGCTACTCAGGAGGCTGAGGCAGGAGGATCACTTGAGCCCGGAGCTGGAGACCAACCTGGGTAACACAACAAGAACGCCATGTCAAAAAAGAAGCAAAGAAAAAAGAAAAGAGGACCAGAAACCTGAATATAATAAAGCCAACAAAATCACAGGTAATGCTATAGCAGAGGTATGCAAAGAATATTTGTGGGATCAGCTAACACAGCTAGGAATCAAGGAAATCTTTTTGGCTTTCTCAGAAGTATAGAATATGAGGTAAGTTTTACAGGATATGGAGTAAATACCCAGGCAACAGAAAAAAGGTTAAAGACTCTGGTGAGAGATTGTGAGGGGGCTGGGTAGAGGGAATGGATGTTAAGCAGGACAAAGAGATGGAGAAGGGAGGAACCAGCATCAAACACAGTACCTGGAACGTAAGTTTTCAACCAACGCCAAAAGAATTAATGAGAAAGGCACAAATATATGTTTCCTCCTTCTTACTATCTCATAATCCCATGTAAATTTCAATAAATTCCAAGGAAATCTATGTACTAGCCAGCTACCTTCCCGCATCCTTCTCCTAGTAAAGAAAAAGATCAGGGCATAAACAGAGAGACTAGAGCAGAAATTATATTTGAGACACCGAGCAGCTTGGAGTTTATATCATTTCAAATTAATTTTAACTCAGCCATTCCTCTAGAAAACAAAATATAGTCGGCCTTCCATATCCATGGATTCTGCATCTGTGAATTGAAAATATTAAAAAAACAAAAAAAGGGATAAAGAAAATGTGTGTGTGTGTGGGGTGTGTGTGTGTGTGTGTGTGTGTGTATGATGGAGTACTACTCAGCCATAAAAAGGAATGAAATAATGTCTTTTGCAGTAACTTGGATGGAAGTGAAGACCATCATCCTAAGTATCCTAGGAACGGAAAAACAAATACCACATGTTCTCACGTATATGTGGGAGCTAGACGATGGGTATACATGCTAAATACAAAGTGGAATGATGGACACTGCAAACTAAGAAGGGGGAGGGTAGGAGGTGGTGTGAGGGATCAAAAATTACAGATGAGGCTCACGCCTGTAATCCTAGCACTTTGGGAGGCTGAGGCGGGAGGATCACTTGAGGCCAAGAGTTTCAAGACCAGCCTGAGTAAGAGTTAGACCCCATCTCTACAAAAAATAGCCGGGCGTGGTGGCACGTGCCTGTAGTCCCGGCTACTTGGGAGGCTGAGGCAGGAGGATGGCTTGAGCCCAGGAGTTTGAGGTTGCAGTGAGCTATGATGATGCCACTGCACTCTAGCCTGGGAAACAGAACAAAACAAAACAACAACAAAAAAATTACGTATTGAGTACAATGTATGCTATGCAAGCAACGAATACACTAAAAGCCCTGATTTCACCACTATACAATTCACCACTATACAATTCATCCACGAAACAAAAAACACTTGTACCCTCAAAATGTACTGGAGGGGAAAAAACCTCAAATAAAAAATAACAACATCACAATAAAAAATAATACAAATTTTAAAATTAAATAGCTGTATATGTAAAAATACAACTATTTACATAGCACTTACATTGTATTAGGTATTATAAGTAATCTAGAGATAATTTAAAACATGTAAGAGAACGTGCATAGGTGATATGCAAATATGACAGTATTTTATATAAGGGACCTGAACATCTGTGGATTTTGGTATCCAAGGGGGGGGTGGGTGTTCCTGGAACAAATCTCCGATAGATATGAAGGGACAACTGTACACAGAATCATCACTTTTAGTTTAGGGTCTATAAAATTGCACTACCATCACCTCTGAGGATACATCAACAAAATCTTGAGGTATGAATTAGCATCCCTGGAACAATAAGATTTCCTTCTAGATACTGTATCATACCCACATTGTTTATCTATTCAATTTACATCTTTAATCCCAAAGATACTGGCATGACATTTCACTGCTAATGAATCTTTTCCATAAACACAAAATCTCTCATGAAAGAAATCATACTTACAACTTTCCGTAATAGGTATGAAGTAATTAATTTGGGGGAGGAGAGTGACAGTGAAAAAATTAAATCTAAGAGTATATTAAATTAGACGAACATTACCTTTTTAAATGAAATAATCCATAATCATGCTCTGCAAGAAACATCATTGTTCTGACACATGTCAGTAAACAGTTGTAACTGCTTTCAGAGTTAGCTAGTGTAGCCAATAGACAGTCACATATTGAGGCCATCAATTCTTTGTTTGGTAGAGAATTGGAGAGCTGCTCCAGTTCAGAAACAGAACCTTCAGAAGAGCCTGGCAAAATAAGTGCAATGTCCTGTAGGGGAGGAAGGAAGCAGGGAAAAAATAGATTTATAAAATTATTATCACCGTCACTTAGCACTTTTGAGAAATACATAGCAATTAACACTTAGTAACTATCTCATTAAACTACTATTGCTATGGTTTCATCCCAAACATACATTTAAACACATTAAGAATAAAGGAGTTGTGCTCACTTCAGCAGCACATATACTAAAATTAAAACGATACAGAGAAGATGAGCATGGCCCCTGCGCAAGGATGACACACAAATTCGTGGAAGCATTTCATGTTTTTGAGGAGGGGATGGGTATATTCACACCTAATGGGTGTGGTAAGCACTATCTGGGGGATGAACATGCTTGAAGCTCTGACTTGGTGAGACAAAGGCATTACATGTAACCTAAACATTTGTACCCCCATAATATGCTGAGATTAAAAAAAAAAAGAATAAAGGAGTCATTTTGCCCCTTTATTAAAGTTAATACAAAAATACACACCTAAAGAAATAAAGACTTAAATGTTTTACTTTATGTTATTTTTACTCTAAAAGAATATCTTTAAATATTCTTTCTGTATTGCAGTGAGTATAGTTTCTATTTTCAAATGGTTAAATAAAAAAAGTATTTTGGTACTAAAATATTTAAATCACTATATTATTTATTTATTTCTATCTTTTGGGCTTATAAAGAAACTATTCAGAGAAATAAAGCTTAATAAACATATCAATACTAGATTTTTTCTTTTAAAGAAACAGTCTCACTTTATCACCCAGGCAGGAGAGCAGTGGCAAAATCACAGCTCAGGGCAGCCTCAAACTCTCGGGCTCAAGCGATTCTACACTTCAGCCTCCCAAGTAGCCGGGACTATAGGTGCACATCACCACACCCAACTAATTTTTAAATTTTTTTGTAGAGACAGGGTCTCACTATGTTGCCCAGGCTGGTCTTGAACTCCTGGTCTCAAGCAATCCTCCCACGTCTGCCTCCCAAAGATGCGGGATTATAGGCATGAGCCATCACACATGGCAACGTTGGAATTTAAAATACCACAATGGATGGATGAAGCAAATGAACTTTTAGCCACCGTTTTCCAATCAAATATTTCCCTCTATTTTTCATATATTCTAAAATTCAGCTTTTCTATTGCTAAGCAAGTTAGCTAATAACTGTAAAAATTCCCACTACTTTTTTTAAAGAAGTAAACAGTATTTTACTAAACCATTTTTGGGTATGTTTTAGGGTATGTGTTATCACCTTTAATCACTTTAACATACTGTAAACCAGTATTCAACTTGATTTAAAACTATAAAACAAAGCTTGAATCAGACGGGAAATATAACAGAGTGAGGCTATCAATGAGGTTTGTGTGGTCAGGGCAGCAAGGATGCTATAGTGCTACTCAGTGTAGTCATGCAATACAAAGTGGATTACAGAACAAATAACCAACCAAATGGACATTTTGAGGTATAAGGACTTAAAAAACCTTTCCATCATGTTCAAAATTATTTTCTACTATGTTCCCTTTTTGTGAAAACAAGTCACACAAAAAAATGTTCTTTCTTGACCTGAGTCTTAAATGTAACCAAACTGGATTTTTATTAAGCTAGAAAAAGATAATCTTCCAACATGGAATTCTATTAAAATTATATTCTGCTTGAAAAAAATCACATCTGGTGACCAGTTAGCAGGAGCGTTCTGACAAGCTAAAATGCTTAGAAATGGAAATCTTTTCCGAGGATACCAATCACAATGAGCTTTAGAAGTTAAAATAATTTTCACTAACTCATGAAACCATAAACTGGAAGAAGTCTGGGCAACAGGAAATAATAACATAGATAACAGGAAAAAACACTGCTATTTTTACCCAACATCTATAAATACAGTAGTCTGAAATACACTAAAACTGTAGTAGCCTATGATGCCTTCAAAAGTTTCCCTAACAGGAAAACATATTAATTCAACCAATCACAGAGTTATAAAATTGAAAAATGAGTTGGTGTATAATGTAATTGGAAGGAAAATGAATATAGTAGACATAATTGACCCTAAAAATATAGAAACAGTGGCACATAAAGCAATTACCCAAGGTTATGATCTTATAAAGGAAAGGAAAAAAGCTCTTCAGAGAAACCCATGAAGTACTAACTCAAGGAAAGCTATGAAGCACCAAATAATTTACTGTTGGTTCACTAGTCAAATTTATCTCCCTAAACAACAGCCAAGATTTACATCAAGAGAAGCTTACATACACACACACACACTCTCTTTATAAAATAATTATAATTACCTGATCACAGAGAGACTGCAAAATGGATGTGATATATTCAACACACTGTTGACGAATGACACTATCTCCAGGAGACCGCACCAAAGCTAAAAGATCCTGGAATATCTCTGCATATCTTTCATCACCTTTAATAGTTCCATTAATTAGATGCAAAATAGCTAATTTACAAGCTTTGTGTGAAGCCAGAGCATCAAGAAGAGCAAGCAACCTGGTGGTTTGGCTAGTATACTGTTTTTCTTTATCTTCTGAAGTGCTGAAATAAAATCAACACATTTAGTAAACAAGTTCTTGATTTTAAAGTGTTGTTAATCTAATATTTATTTTTCAATACATATCAACTCACACAAATTTTGTATAAAGCATTTCATTCCTTAAACATAATGACAATTTCTCTGGAATTTTACAATTACTGCATAAACTTATAAATTCAGGTTTTCAACAGCATATTTTCTTAGGGTACTTCTTTGTAGTTCACCTTTCAAAAACCTAAAATCAAGACCTTCAAGGTATCTTGCATATGAAATAAAATCTAAAGCTTTCTAATTAAAAAAATACACATATATTCATATATACATACATGTACATATTTATGTATGTATATTTACGTGTATATATAGTACACGTGTAAACCTAACTTTCCAAATTTTAAGTGGAAAAAAAAGTGTGTGTCAAAAATAACTTGAGGAAAAAATTTTTAATGCAAAATGAAAATACCTTTGCAAGTCTTCTACAATCAAATCCAACACAGTTCTCATAATCAGAAGTGCAGTTGGTGAAGCAAGGTCACACAATTGAACACAAATACGCCGTAACATATGTTGAATGGGCTGGCAGGTTGTGCCAGAGAAAGAGCGAACTATTTCTTGGAGCAACTTTGCTTGAACATGAAGGTGCATGCTCCACAATTTTCGGGTGTTGAGTGCCACTGATATATCATGTGGCTCAATAACCTGTTAAAAAAGTATAATGTGTGTATACGTAGATTTTTTTATATTTATTTATAGTCACAAAAACTGTTCAGGAAAAACTGTTACGAAAAGAACATCTTTACTGCATGCTTAAAACATTTAATTGTCTATTATACAATTAAACATTTGCTTGAATTCAATGAATCTAAGAAATCTTATCATTCTCAGGTTAGCAGTCAGTTGAGTAGAGTCCACTGGTGAAGCAACCTAGTTATTGACAAATTCTAACACATGATAAAGGAGGAAAAAGGGATTTAAAATAACAGAAAAATGTAAGTACAAGTATACATAACAGCATAATAAAACTCACTTTAACATAAATTTATTTAAACTGTTACCCCCATATTTCCTCAATGAACAACTTGCTTCAGTTTTATCTCCCCCTCATCCAGTTATTTTATGTCTTTTCGGAGGGGGAAGGAGATGAGGGTTTGTTTTTGTTTTTTAACAAAATCACTGGCTTTTTAAAAGTGTTACTGCAGTCATTTATAAGATGCATGTTATATGGAAGTGATACCTGAGTTGTTTGCATGGGCAATGGAAGAGGCAGCAGCTCTGAAAGAAGTATGAGTCCAGAAAAAAATCCTTCGGGAACCTTCAAGATTGAAGAAAGAACTTCTTTTAACATTAAAGACCAAGTATTATTGGCCAGAGTCTCTTCTGAGATTGTGAGTTTTTCATTAACTCCTTGTGTAAAAGTCAGTAAAATATCAATGATATCATTTTGAATTTTCTGTTCATCACTATCCAAACGACCTGAGAGGGGGATAGAGCACAGCAGCATATGTAAAGTAACAAGTGCTGAAGGAACACGCATGTCCTTAAACTCAAAGGATCCACCTCTCAGGAGTTCCGTTAACATAGTTTTAAGAAGAGTGAGTGTGCAGCGAGCCATTGAAATAGTAGTAACTCTGTGAAGTGTAGTCCCCATGTTGACATGGAGCCTCCAAGGCTGAGTCAGAATACTGTTCAACTTCTGCAGAATTCGAATAAAGGTGTCCATTCCTTCAGCAGAAAAAAGCTGAATAACAGCAAGATTCCATTTCAGATCTTTCTGTTGACCTTTACATAGAATAAGAGAAAAAAAAACCTAATTACTTACATGTTAATAATGGTTAAGAATTTTTAATATTTAATAAATGATATTTATACTAGGCTTAAAGAATAATAGTTTTTAAAAGTATAGTAACCACATTACCTTCAACAGGAGGTGGTGGGCATGCCACATTACAGAGAACACGTAAGGCAGTGGTAAGGCCAACTCCTTCTGGGGTCATCAAGTTATCAATATTCTTTAAAAATAAAAATGAACAGAAGTTGTATTTCTTGGTACCCATCAGAGCAAGAGAAAATTCCAAACAAGGCATTAGTTAAAAATAAGAGCTTCAAGTTAAGTATGTGCAATATTTTATATTTATTAAGTAAATTTAAAACGTGAAAATTGCCTTAGAGGTAAACAAGTTGATCAAGATTACTTAATCTTTGGCACAGATTGTACTGTATGTACTATTGTTTGACATACATGTACTATATGTGGTACTATATATTATGTAAATAAAAAGAACAATTATAATGCACAAGTACATTAAAAAGTACTGACTAAAACACAGGTAACATACCGAAATGTATGAGATTCTCTGTATTAAGAGTTTAAAATGACTCCCCTTCTATATACCCTTTTTATACATCTTCTCTCCCAAAAATGAAGTTATGACTCTGTATTTGAAAAGCCCTGTGGGTACTAAACCTCTTTCAAAACTGAGGAAGCAACAGGGAATGTTTTTGGATTACATAACATACATTTTTTTCAAAAGCAGATACACCAAGGGAGTCTAGTTATTATAACCAGCTGGGGAATGGGTTAGAGGAAAAAGAAATATAATGTCTATGTCATTAGCACCTGCCTATGCTATGTTTCCTGGCAACAAATAGTTATGTTTAAATTTTTGTAGCTTTTACAGACCAGCATTATAAACAGTTTAAAAACTTGGAAGAAATAACGTTCAAAAATGTTACTATTCCGGCGGGGCGCGGTGGCTCACGCCTGTAATCCTAGCACTCTGGGAGGCCGAGGCGGGAGGACTGCTTGAGCTCAGGAGTTCAAGACCAGCCTGAGCAAGAGCAAGACCCTGTCTCTACTAAAAATAGAAAGAAATTAGCTGGACAACCAAAAATATACAGAAAAAATTAGCCGGGCATGGTGGTGCATGCCTGTAGTCCCAGCTACTTGGGAGGAGGCTGAGGCAGAAGGATCACTTGAGCCCAGGAGTTTGAGGTTGCTGTGAGCTAGGCTGATGCCACAGCACTCCAGTCCAGGCAAAAGAGTGAGACTCTGTCTCAAAAAAAAAAAAAAAAAAAAGTTACTATTCCAACTTCTGGCTGGTGGCTCATGCCTATAATCCTAGCACTTTGGGAGGCTGAGGTGGGAAGATCCCTTGAGCCCAGAAGTCATGGACCAGCCTAGGCAACATAGCGAGACCCCACCTCTACAAAAAGTTTAAAAAATTAGCTGGGAGAGGTGGCATATGCCTGTAGTCCTAGTTACTCAGGAGGCTGAGGATCACTTGAGACCAGGAGTTTGAGGTTACAGTGAGCCACTGCACTCTAGCCTGCGTGACAAAGTGAGACTCTGTCTCTAAAAAAAGAAAGTTACCATTCCAACTTCTAAGCCTCTGTTTATAAACTTAATAAGTAAAAGAATTCTTCTCTTTTGTACATTTCCCACTTCAAATTATCTTTTCCTTTAATTATTTTCCTTGTGATTCCACAAATTATGCAAGACAGCAGGAAGCCACAGAATGAAGTTTTAGTCTTGGATCAACTATTTATAGTCTATCTGGGGATGAGAACCACTCATAATAATCACAATTAATGGGATAATGATTTACACAAAAATCAAAACTCTTGATTACAGCATGTAATTCAAATTTCTAGAACTAAATTTCTTACTAGTTAAAGACTTTTACTCAAGTCATCTGATACTTATTGAACATCTTGTTAATACTCACTCAACCATGCGCAAGTACCCAGAATACATTACCATCTAACTTTACAGGACATTAATTGTACTTCTGCTAAATAAAAGAAAATATAATGAAAAGCTCTAGATGTCATTTGGGGCACAGAGTAAGAACACAGAAGAACGTGATGGTATCACAGGAAGTAAAAGTACTTGTAGGAGAGATGGAGTAAAGGAAGACAAGGGCAGAGACATCAGTAAAGAAATATCTGAAGCAGATAAGCCCAAACAATACTATACTGTTGTGTCAGAATAGCAACAGATTAAACAATACACATAAATTACTTAAATAACATACACTGCAATTCCAAGACCAAGATGGTTTACACATCTCTCTCTCTCTAACACACACACATACATACGCAGAGTTCACCAACTACATGAAAGAGGAGATAATTCGAGGTTCATTTTGCCCCTCTAGCATAAAACATTTTATGTATCTACGAATGCCTTTAGCCCTTCTTATGCTACACATTGCATCAACTAAGGAACAAAGAAGAAAAAACAATTTCTAAGACTAAAAATGCAGTGATTTTTTTTTCAGTATAAATTACTTGAACTGCATAAGAATTTCTTCTACTATTGAGTTTTATGGATTTTGTGAATTTCAACTTTTACAAATTATTTCAACTACAGATTTGACCAACCCAAATTAACAACAAAGAGAACTAGGCCGGGCGCGGTGGCTCACGCCTGTAATCCTAGCACTCTGGGAGGCC
>RJWJ010005680.1:0-66785 GCA_004363605.1 Indri indri | reverse complement strand
TTTTTTTTTGAGACAGAGTCTCACTCTCTTGCCTGGGGCGAGTGCCGTGGCGTCAGCCTAGCTCACAGCAACCTCAAACTCCTGGGCTCAAGCAATCCTACTGTCTCAGCCTCCCCAGTAGCTGGGACTACAGGCATGCGCCACCATGCCCGGCTGATTTTTTCTATATATATTTTTAGCTGTCCAATTAATTTCTTTCTATTTTTGGTAGAGATGGGGTCTCGCTCTTGCTCAGGCTGGTCTTGAACTCCTGAGCTCAGAACGATCCGCCCGCCTCGGCCTCCCAGAGTGCTAGGATTACAGGCGTGAGCCACCACGCCCGGCCTCTAATTTTTTTCTATATATTTTTAGTTGTCAGATTAATTTCTTTCTATTTTTAGTAGAGATGGGGTCTCGCTCTTGCTCAGGCTGGTCTCGAACTCCTGAACTCAAACAATCTGCCCGCCTCGGCCTCCCAAAGTGCTAGGATTACAGGCGTGAGCCACCGCGCCCGGCTAATTGGTGATTTCTTGATGAACTTTTCTAGGAAATGGAATGGGTCTGTGTTACTCTGTGTAATTAGGTGCTGAGTAGATGGTATATTGATTTGATGCAGCAGGGAGATTAGTGATGGAAGACACAGGCTTTGGATTCTGCCTCCCTGTTAACCATGTGACAATGTGTAAGTTTCCCAATGTTACTATGCCTTGATTTCCTCATCCGTAAAGTGGGGATAATGTGTTAATAAATGTAAAGCACTTAGAAGATTGCCTGGCCCATAGTAAAGACTTAACAAATGGTGGTTTATTTATTGTTTCTGGCATTTCGTTGGAGTATTGGAAGCAACATTCATTAACTAAACTAAACACTCACTAAAATCACTAAAATGGTTTCCAAGTGAAATAATAAATAAAGGAATCTCTCGGCCCAGGAATAACTGAGTTGAATTCATCTGGGTGTCCATTCTGCTGAAACTCTAGGCCAACCAAATATAGTTTCTGTAAAATTAAAAGGATGTTGACCCATAAAGAAAAAAAATTAAATTGGAGATCCTTAGAATTACCCCGTATGTGGTGTCTTTACCTTAAGAGAAACTTTAGTGACTGCAGTGGAGAGAGGTTTATAAACTGTATTTAGGTGAAAAAGCATTTGCAAATTATTCAAGGACTAATTTAATAGTCAGATAAGTGTCATAGAAACAGATGTACTATTGCCAGACTTTTTCCCCTCTCCTTACAGTTCTGGATTCTTAAGTATTTATTTTAATGATGAACATTTTTGCCTGTCTAAGTAAAAGACAGAACAGAGGCTTAATTGAAAGGTAGTCCTGGGCTTATGAGAAACTAAGTTACTTAAAATGCAGTCCTAATTATGTCTTAATGCAATTTTGATGCAGCAATATGCTTTGAAACAAGCAGGTACTGGGTGGCAAATTGATGCAAGTATTTAGTGAATTGAGATCAACATGTATTATATGAAATTACAATCAAACTACAAACAAGTAATGGAATGTTGCTTTTAAATTCCTATGAACGTTGGTTGAATTCACAGGGCAATGCTGTGAGCATTTCCATTAATCATGGAGTAATTATACAGGGACTTGACCCAAGCTCTTTTAGTAGTTCCACCTGATTTATGTTTTTCTCTCCTCTTTCTCCTTTTCTGTCTCTTTATTTCTCTTTGTCTTTATTTCTGTTAGTCTGTGTATTTCTGTTTGTCTCAGTATTAGTTCAGGTTCTCCAGAGAAACAGAACCATAGGGAGGGGTATGTGTGTACAAGATATATTTTTTAAAAAATTAGCTTGATTGTGGGGCTTGGCAAGTCCAAATTCTGTTGAGCAGGTGGTAGGCTGGAAACTTGGCAGGAGTTGAAGTCTTGAGGCAGAATTTCTGTATGAAACTTTTGTTTTTGCTTTTAAGGCCTTCAACTGAGTGGATATCCACCCATATTATAGAGGGTAACTTGCTTTGCTTGAAGTTAACTGATTGTAGATGTTAACCACATCTGCAAACACCTTTATAGCAACATCTAAATTCATATTTGATTAAATAACTGACTACTATAGCCTTGCCAAATTGACACATAAAATTAACCATCACATTGTTTTACTCTTTTTTCTTCACTGTGCACATAAATAAGGTTATGAGACATCATTAGTCTTAATAAATTTCAGGTAACAGGATAATAATCATGATAGTATCTACCAATAATTTAGTAGCTATTATGCGTTGGGGCTTATATTAGATATTTTATATTTATGATCTCATGACAGTTACATGGATTGGATAGAATTATTTTATGAGTGAGGAAACTGAGGCTCAAAGAGCTGCTAGCTTTTAATCAGTGGTAGAGCTCAAGATTCAAACCCTAATTTTTCTTGCTTGCTTATGTCACCTCTTCTGTATTTACTTGCTTCCCTAATATTCTCCCTTATTATTATCATTGGTTATTTTGCACTGTTTCACTTCAATGAAAAATATGATGTCTCTATACTTTGATCAGATATTTTTTTAAACAGGATGTTCAAGGAGCTGATTGAGCAACCTGAGTTTTTGAATTGGGTAACTAAAAGATGGAATGGGGTGGACATCACTATCCCAGGAAGACAAAAGAGAGTTAATGTCTGAACTAGGCATGAAAAGTTGTAAGGAGGGTCACCTCACAGTGCCCTCTGGCCTGTTTTTCACATTGATGGATTGCTTCCTTGTCTGCTGCCAAACCCTCACTATGCTTACACAACCCACAGATGGACTAGTCGCAGAGGATGGGCAGTGCAGCTGCAGGTCTGGCACAAGACACTTTGGGTGGTGCCTACTACTTACTTAACCTGCAGCCTGATTTTCCCCAGAAGGGGAAGCTCTCCTTAGTTTCACTGGAGGAGCTGGTCTCATTTGCAGACGCTAGTTCTAATAATGTTCTTTCCTATCTTTGTGGCTCCCAGCCATTGTCTCCTATCTTCCCTTGCCTAGCTTTAGTCACTGCCAGCAACTGTTGTTAGGCTGTTGGCTCTTTGAAATGTAATTGGACAGATAGAGGTGAGAGCAGCCTGTGAGTTCCCTCTGTGTAGATTGGCTCCTTACAGCACACATGGGAGGCAGTGCTCAAGGATTTTAAAACATACACACAGTGGAAGGGCTTACTTGTTGTTCCAGACCTAATTGGAGATCTAGGTTGGCATTTCCTACAGCTTGGCACTAAATAGTTTGAATGTTTGTAGATGGTGCTTGCCTCATACCAGGCCAACTTGAGTTTTGGCAAATTAGCTTCAGCGGGTTTTGTCTTGACAAGCTGGGAAAGTTTCCTAACTTTAGATGACTGTGTGGATCTTTGAGGAGCTTTATAGTTAGCAGGCAGGCAAGGGCTGCTATTTTGAAGGAAATAGACATTAATATGTTCTTAGTATAGCTGAATGGGTAGACATATATGTGTGCCTTAGTATTTTGTAAATGGGCAACAACAGAGAAAAGAAGGGAGGAACTGAAGGAGACCGAGAGAGGTTTGGCCAGGAGATGAAGCCCCAACAGATGCCAAGATGTTGGCTCGTTGAGGCTTATTGACTGGTTACTTCTACTGGGATAAGAGGTGCAGATGGTCCCCAACTTACAATAGTTTGACTTAAAAATGATTTTTCAACTTTATGATGGTGTGAAACTTACGTTTTTCACTTTCAGTACAGAATTCAATAAATTATATGAGATATTTAATACTTTATTATAAAATAAGCTTTGTCTTATGTGATTTTGCCCAACTATAAGCTAATGTAAGTGTTTTGAGCATGTTTAAGGTGGGTTAGGCTAAGCTATGTTGTTTGGTAGGTTAGGTGTTATTAAATGCATTTTGGGCTTACTTTCAGTTTACAGTGGGTTTATTGGGATATAACTCCATCATAAGTCAAGAAGAATCCGTGTTTATCTTTGAATTACTTAAGGATACTTGTGATGTCTTCCTTTTGGGAACTTTGTCCTTGTTTTTTATTAGTTTAGCCATGTCTGGCTTTCCTCGTATTGCTCTAATTCCATTTGGTGTCTTTTATTGGCCTCTCTTCCTTGGATACCCTTAAATGTTCATATTTTTTAGTATTTCTTGCTTGATTCTTCTCTCCTCGCTTCATATGTTTCCTTGGGTTTGCCTCCACTGTTCATTCTTCATCCAGCTCCTGTGTGGTTCTAAAGTATGGTCCTTGGACCAGCAGCATCAGCATTACCTGGGAACCTGCTGGAAATGCTTGAATCAAACCTAAGACACTAAGTAAAAAGGGAATGTGCACTTTATATTTTGACATATGCTGTCAAAGATATACTTATTTCGTGGTATGTGCTATAGAGCATAGTTAATGTAGCTTAAGGCTGTCTTCCTAACGGATACATGTCATCACCTTAGGAAATGAAATATCTTATAATAGAATTAGGATTATCATTAGTCAGATGAATGAGAAAGACTCTTCATGTTTATTCTTTACTTAATCCATGTACTTTAAACCTAGATGGACCTCAGGGAAATACAGGAAATTATGTTCTTTATCTTCTGGATTAAGTATAAGGAACCAAGACCCACTCTAATTGCTTTAAGGGTTTTTCGTTTATTTATTTTTAATAGTAAGAAAATATTTAGGATGGTCTTCATGTGGTGTGGAAACAAGACAGTCATATTATCATTCATTCGCGTCTTCATCATTTGCTAGGTTTCTGTCCACATTCATCAACCGTTATTATTCTCTTCCTCCCTACCCCCTGTGCGTGCTCTTATGTGTGCTCTCTCTCTCTGTCCCCTTTTCTCTCTCCTCTCCCCAAACAGAGCTATATTCATCTTCATTTCTTTTTTGTCCAGCTTCCTTCCCCTCTACTCTGTCTTTTCCAGTCCTTCTCAACTTTAGTTCATGCATTACTCTTTCTGTGAACCTCTTTAACCTCGTGTATTCTTCTTTTATCCCTATTACTATGTTACCCTAGCAGTTTCATAAGTCAATTTTCTGAGTGAGAGTCTCAGTGAGACAGCACCTAGCCACAAGAGAGCAGGACCCGTGTCCTGGCAGATTCCCTTAGAAAGTGCTGTTGCAGAGGACTGTTGGCCTTTCTTCTAAATTGTCCCATGTTTTGGTATTAAATGAAACCTCAGCTCCAACATAGCATTTCTGACGTGCTGACTGACTTCACATTCAATTATCATTTCCAGGCTGGGCATGATGGCTCATGCCTGTAATCCTAGCACTTTGGGAGGCTGAGGTGGGAGGATTGCTTGAGGATAGGAGTTTGAGACTAGCCTGAGCAAGAGTGAGACCCCTGTCTCCACAAAAAATTGAAAAATTGGCTTGGCGTGGTGGCATGTGCTTATAGTCCCAGCTACTTGGGAGGCTAAAGCAGGAGGATCATTTGAGCCCAGGAATTTGAGGTAGTGAGCTATGATGATGCCACTGAACTTTAGCCTGAGCAACAGAGTGAGCAAGACACTTTCTCAAAGAAAAAAAAAATATAATGTCCAAAGTCTTGTTCATTTTTACTTCCTAGCAATACAGTTCTTTTTCCTGATGTCTTCATTTCTGTGAATACATCCTGTGAATGTCTCCCATTCACCTGAGTTCAATATCTCAATATCTCTGTGCTTGTTTGTTATCTTTCCTTCTCCTTAGCCCTTATATCTCTTCAATACTTTTTTTCTCTTTCTTTTCCTTTATTTAATGCTACTGCCACATTACTTCTTATCTAGATTTTAATCTTCTGATGCCAGTCTGTCACTTCATCTCAGTCAGAATAATCTACTTCTACTATCACTTGTGTTGTAATACCTATCTACCTTAAGGAAAATTCCTCAGGGCTCCCCAATGCCTGTGGATTGAGAATAGACTCCTCTGCTAGACATTCAATGTCTTCACTAATATGCCCCTAACTTCCCTTTTCAGTTCCCTTACTCCCAAGACTGTCCTGTAGCCAAATAGGACTAATGAATATACCCCTCACAAGCTCCCTCTTGTGTCTTTGTACAGTGCCAGTTAACTGTGTGGCAGAGAAGGGGGCACGAGTGCATGTTTGACCTAGATGGACTGGGCTGAATCTCAACCAAGCTAGGGGACTGTGGACATTATTGTCTTATCTTTCTGTGCCTTATTTTCCTCATCTGTAAAATGGAGACAGTGATAGTATCTGCTTCATGGGTTGTTATATTAAGAGTTAAATATAAAGCACTCAGAGCAGTGCCTGGGCATAGTAAATCTATGTACTCAAGTATAGTATATTGGTGAAATACTCAAAAAAGAAATAACCAGGTATGAATTTGAATCAAAGGTCAGCAAACTTTTTCTGTCAAGAGCCAAATATTAAATATATTCAACTTTGCTGGTCATATCATCTCTGTTGAAACTTTTCACCTCAGAAGTTGTAGCGTGGACAGTAGGTAAATGAATGAATGTGGCTGGGTTCCAGTAAAACTGTGTTTACAAAATCAGGTAGACTATAATTTGCCAGCCTCTGGCTTATCATTACTGTGTAGACCACACATCATTTTAGGATGCTTTTGGTTGCAAAAATTCCAGGTGCCACACCCAAAGATATATATCTGCATATCTTCTCGTTAGGTATAAGGAAACCTTTTCCAGAAGACCTCAGCAGATACTCCACATGTTTTGTGGTTTCAAGTTGTACCACAGTCTCATGCTTAAACTGTTTGTGACAATGGAATGGGACCACCGAGATTGGCCCAGACACACCCAGAATCACCCATTCTGTGGGGATGGTGCCTCCCTACCTGTATCATATGACCATGTTGATGACGGTGTTTCCTTTTGAAGTGAAAACCATTCAGCTGTACAGTGAATGTGCTAGAGCATGGGCTGCCACAGTCCAGTTGCCACCTGCTCTTATGTTGTCATATTAAACATAAAAATAATATCACACTTAACAGGTATAGGATTTCTTTGTTAATGCTCAGACTTATTTTAAATTAATATTCTTATAACATGAATATACCTATATTAATGAATATGGTGACCTTGGATGAACAGTCCAGATTTCTGTTGTAAAGTTTAAGGTTTTCCATATGCCTCTTTAGCCTGTTCATTTTGATACCCACAGATAAGCAAAATAGAGAAAACAGTAGGCTTCACACTTTAAGGAAATAATTCGCCATAGATGGATTATTGGGAAATAGACAAGGACCAGCCTCCTATCATAATTAATAAGGGTGGACAAGTGAGCCTCTTAGTGTTTGTCATAAACTATGGATTAAACCAGTTTACCTCCCATTTTGTTGTACCCCAAACTCTAGTGTATAATAATAAAACATTTTTAATTTTTAAATTAGACTGAAAGCCCTTTGGTCTCACTTTAAAATATTTTGACAGCCCTTTGGTTATCACAACAGGACCTAGTCTCTTAGGGGTCTTGGTCTGAGCTAATTATCCTAGTTATATCCAGTAGAAAGGGATCCCATTGCTTGTCTGAGACTACACTGTCATCCTGGGTTGTATGAGATCATGAGACAAACGGCTTTACCGTTTTTCCACTTGGCTTTTCTGCAGCGTAAAACTATTTTCTAGAAGCTACACAGAATGCCTTTCTTTTACTTGTTGAAAGATTTCGAGAAAGAAAGAAAGGGAGAGAGGGCTGTAAGGAAAAAGAAACCATTAACATGACATGTTTCCTGTTCTTTGTATTCCTATTGGTTTATTGTGAGGGCATTTGAGAAGGCCATCCCCTTGGTCATGTCTCAGTTTACAATCTATAAAATTGGATTAGACAATGTTAATTCAATTAATGACTATACTGAAAGTTTGTCTTAGTGTGCAGTGAATACAGGAGGGCAGCCTCTAATAATCTATGGATTTAAAACTGCAACTTTGAAGAGTGTTAAACTAAAGTGAAGTTCAGAATGGCTTGTTAACTGGGTTTATTAGCTGTTGACCTTCCCTTTCAGCATAATGGTGGCAGTCAGACCGAAGAGAGCACTAACGTTCTTATTAGCATTTATCTAAAGATAGGCTGCTGCCTATTCCACAGTAAATTAGTTCAATCAGCCATAAAGAGCTTGAGAAACATTTTCTGCTTTATAAAAAGAATTAGATGTTAGAACAGTTCATCTGGCATAGCTCAGTGAAGATGGATTGAGCCCCTGAACGTGCTTATTTGAAGAAGGTGCTTTGAGGATATTGAGTAATTGAACATATTTTCCCACAAGATTGATCAGGAGCCCTGGGTTCCCTGCACAATTGAGTGATGCCCTAATTTTTGCTTTCTAATAAGAGTACTACATCTGCTCCTGTTTCTGTGAATTCATTCAGTGAAACTGCAAATCCATTTCTTTAGCACCTGCTATGTACTGTGTGTCAATTGGAAAATAAACAGGATCTGTTTACAGAGTCTGTGTTATGATTGAAGAGATGAAAACTACACTAAAACTTTAAATGCACCACTTCCACTGACACCAACAATAATGTAACCGAAAATAAGAAACTGTAAAACTGTATAATGACAGCTGCCACTTTTTGTATAATATATTCGTAGAGATCATTGTATAAAGTAAGTGTATTTTCCCAAGGAAACTACTACACTTAGTAGTTGGAGGCAATGTTTCTGACTAAGATCTTGGCATGAACTAAGTTATTCTCACAGTGGGTCATAAAAGCAAAAAGACAAAAATTATAAACCTTTCTAATCATTTGAAAACTTAAATTATGATCCAGGTCTTTAAAAAAGGGCATAAATGTACTGTACAATTGAATTTTATGAGGTGCCCCAATGTACTATTAAGTATACATAGAGCACATAAAATTCTAACTCTGCTGTATCATAAATTTGACCTCACGACTATGAATAGACTCACTGTATAGCAAACATTAATGAAATGTTTAATTATCATTCCCTTCACTTGCCTTTTTAGAATTTTGAAGGGCTTCCTAGGGACTATTTCGATGGCCGAGGTTTTCACAAAACAAAAGAACAAAACCTTTGCATGAAAACTGCTATCTCAGTTTTGCTTCATTAGAGATATTTCATTTAATTAGACTGATAAAACCAAATCGAAATTTTATACCCAAAACTATGATCATCCTTTAAAAAAAAAAAAGAAGTGATTGAAACAGTTAAGTATTTGACCCCTCACTAAAGCTTCCTGGTGACCCTTTTAGTCACTGTGTTCCCATATATCATTTATGTCATTCATTTTCCCCAAACTGAGGCCAATGGGATATGAGTATTTTGTGAGAGATAGTGGTACAGTTTTAGAATGGAAGAGATGTAGGGCTGTGGGCTTCAGACCCTTTTATGGCTCCATGTAAGGTATTCTCCTCCTTTCCAGCCTTCCCTATAATTGCTATGTTGGTTTACTTTATTGCTTGGTCATTCCAGAAGTTCCCGGGAAGTCATACTTGAATGAACAGGTCAAGGAAGCTTTTAAAATAGTCTTTATGCTAAGTGAAAGAAAAGCTATTCACAAAAGACTACATATTGTACGGCTCCATTTATAGGAAATGTCCAGAATAGGCAAAACTGTAGAGATATAAAGTAGATTAGTGGTTATGTAGGCTGAGGGAGATTGGGGGTCGGTCAGGATGGGGAGTGACTGCTAATTGGTACAGAGTTTTTTTTTGACGTGATAAAAATGTAAAATTAGATTGTGGAGATGGTTGCACAGCTATCTGAACATACTAAAAAACCATTGAGTTGTGTACTTTGTACGGGTGAATTGTATGGTATGTAAATTATATCTCAGTAAAGCTATTATTTTTAAAAAGGTATTAAATTTTATCAAGTTAAATGGGATGATCAAAAGGGGAAAGGTTTTAAATGGTATGCATCCCTTGCAATGTGTGTGTATATATATGTATATATATAGTGAGTGTGCATGTATTTGTGTAAGTATAATGTGTTTGCTCCAAGTGTAAGCCACATGGTGCTAGTCATAATGTGTATATATGAATACTAGAGAAATATGAAGGACCTTTAAATTTGAGAATGCCATGCACTGGAAAGCAATATGGGGCAAACACCTATATGGCCTTAGGGTGGCAAGTTTGGTTGGAGCTGTGAGCCCCTGCAGAGATTGGCAAGTATCAGATATTCTTTGGTAGAGAAAGATGTACAGCCAAAGTCGAGAGGATTTAAGGAAGCAAGAAAGTAATGAGGGAATGTTGAATTTAGTTAATTGTAGTTAGAAGAATAGATATGGTACAAAATGGAAAAACAAAACAAGAAGAATCTTTTATATTATACTAGGAGGAGAACATCATAATTTTAGGACCATTAAGATGGAAAACAGAGCTCACTCATGTGGAAGCTAAATGAGCTCAAAAAAGTAGAGAGTAGAATTATAATTATTAGAGGTTGGGGAGGGTGGGCAAGAGGGGAGGATAGCGAGACACTGGTAACAGATACAGAATTACAGCTAGATAGGAAGAATAAGTTCTAGTGTTCTATAGCATAATAGGATGAATATGGTTAATAATTTATTTTATATTTTCCAAAAGCTGGAAGAGAGGATTTTGATGCTCCCAGCACAAAGAAATGATAAATGTTTGAGGTGCTAATTACCCTGATTCTATCATTATACATTGTATACATGTATCAAAATATCACTTTGTTTCCAATAAATATGTGCAATTGTTACATGTCAACTAAAAATAAAATTTAAAAAAGACGGAAACCAGACAAATTATAAATGATAAATGTTGATCTCCTTTTAACTGTATGGTGCTTACCTGGTGCTCTCTGAAAACTCAATGCCACAGAAGATGTTGAATAACATTCTCAGAGAGCACTAGGTGGAGAGTTGGGAAAGGTGGTTTATAATTCTAATCTGTCTTTCCATGCTACATTAAATAAGTAATCCTGTGACACTTTTCTTCCTCCCTTGAGTTCTTCTTACCCTGAGAGGATTACACAAGGATCAAATGAGATACTATATACCCATTGCATTGTATTTAATAGGAATGTAACAAATGTTTGTTAGATCAAGAGAGGGAGGGAGGGAGGAAGGAAGGAAAGAAGCAATGTGTTTAGTACACTAGAGTTACATTATATGCAAGGAATTGGATTTACTGATTTATTCCTCTAGCCAAGTGTGTGAAGGTTATGAGAGCAATAAGAATTTTTGCAACAGTACTATTTGTAGCTATGGATATTATTGCTGCATTTGGTAATTCTCTGGTAAGTTTGGAGGCTCCTAGTATCACTATGTTGTGATGCCAATAGCCTTGTACCTAGTGACAATTTTAGCAGTTGTTAACAACTGACAGGATTGCAAATAGAAATCAAGCTCCATAGATGGATGGATTAAACCTCCTTATTATGACTAAACTCTCTGCTGAGGTTACCAGTCAGAACAAACGTTGGTAGTTAGGCGTGTCTTGAATTTGAGTGTCATTCTCAGAATAATTCTACTTTTTGAAGTTTTTGACATAATAACATTAGGTTTGAGATATCATTCCAGTATAACAAATGACTTCTATCTGTGACATCCAACAGTTCTCTCCCCAGTGGAGACTGTGGCAACAGAACATTGGCATTCCCATTTCAAACTTTATGCCACCCACTAAAGAATGTCAAACTCATGTAGAATGCTTTTGATGACACGAGTTGGATGCCTTCTGTGAGGAATTCTGCTGCCTGTGAATTTCTTGTAAATCCCTTTTGTTATCTAGCTCCTTATGAGCTCTGTTACTTTAGGCAAGTCACTTGTCTAAGTTTCCATTTCCATATCTGTAAATGGGGGAAGTGATGGTATTGGCCCTGTGGCATTGAGAAATTTGGGAAGTACTTCGCATACCACCTGTCAGGCAGAATACAGTCCTCCTTCAAGGCTGTTGGGTCAGTAGTACCTGAAAGGGAAAAGTGAGGTATTCATGTTTTTAAGGTATTGTTGTTTTTCTTGTATTTGATTTCTTTTGTTTTTGTCTAGACTTGCCATATTATAGCTATATCAGGATTGTTAAGGCCATTGTCAATTGTATTTTCAAAAATTGTATGCACTCTTATAATTTAGTATAAGCAGCACAAAATTGACCTGAAGAAACTTGGATTTTAATGTTAGCTATCGGACCTTACATCACTGCTGCCTGCTCCTTTTATGAAATGAGAGAATGGAATCAGTTGGTCTTTTATTCTTCCCACTTCTAACACTACATGATTATGTAGTCTTGCATAATTTCTTCTCCTCCCTCATTTCCTCTTACCACATTCTTTGTCTTTAATCTGTGACACTTCTTTCTACCCATTTCCTTCAATCCTCCTCCTTTCCATTCTTTCATACATCCTAAAAATTGGTACAGTGTACATACTATGAGGCAAGCAGTATATTAGGAGCTGGATTTATAATGTTGAAAAATATAGACATGGTTCCTGTGCTAATGGAATTTACAGTTTAGTGGAGGAAGCACAGACAACACAAATAAGTAATAATTGCAAAATGTGATAGGTGCTATGACAGGACAGGACAGACTATTGTGAGTGGGAAAACGGAAATACCCAACACAGTTTACATGACTTTTCTCAAAGCGAACTTCCAAGAGGGTCTGGTCAGGGGCAGTTTGAGAGGTAGAACAACACTGCATACAAGGGCCCAAGGCAAGAAAGCACTGGACTGTTTGCAGGCATGGGAAGGCCAGTGTGGTTTGGAGTGTGGTCAGTAAGAGTAAGACTGGAAAGGCATGCCAAGTTTGAGGCCAAGTTCAGGGTTTCACATTTTATATTAAGTGCAATGGGAACTCTGCGAGAAATTTTAAATAATGACAAGACAGGAATCTTACTTTGCTTGGCTGGAAAAATTAAAAGCTGATCTGTTTTTTTAAAAATACACTTTCATTTTCCATTAATCTTAACAGAATAGTATATTATACCTAATGTGAATGTACTTTTAGGCTGATCAGGGAGTATCCTTTGGCCAAAGTTAATTATTGTTTCTGTCAGAGGAGAAGCCTTAGTTTCCTAGAGTTTCTACCTTGTTTCTCCTCTCTCTCTGTCCCACTCTGATTCTAGCCACTTCTGCACTGCATTTGTTTACCTCTTCTTTTCCACAGTCCTTTGGCCCTTGAAATGCTGTGAGAGCAGCAGTAATAGCCATCCAGAGACCTTTAGAAAGCAGATATGCCTTGGGTCTGTGGAGGGCTAGGAATTGCAGAAGCGTTAGAAGGGAAGACATGCCAAAATATTCAAGAGAAATGCCTCTTCCAGCAGGAATTCCAAAGCCAGTTAGCAAAACTGATGTCATAGGCTGTGCAGGCCCTGAGACCTTGACTAAGCTCATTCTTTGCCAGTCAGTTAAATGCACTTACCAAGTGTGTTCATTATATGTAAGACTTTGTTGACATTTGGTGGGGATGCAGAGGACCTAAGAATGTAAAAGGCACACAGGTTCTTTCCCTAGGACTGTGATCTAATTCAGTAATGTACCTTTGGAAGGTCATTTTGAACATAGTCCTGGTAAATAATTGACACATAGGTTTGAAATATATTTATACAATGTATTAATACAGTGGAATATTATTCAACCTTTAAAAAGGAGAAATCCTGTCATTTGCCACAACATGGATGGGATCTGGAGGATGTGATGCTAAGTAAAATAAGCCAGACATGGAAAGAAAAATACTGCATTATTTTATGTATGTGGAATCTAACAAAAAAAAAAAAAAAGTCAAAAATACAAGAAATAGAGAATAATACAATGGTTACCGGGGTTGCTTGGGGGAAAGAAAAGGGGGGGGATGTGTGTATGGATTAAAGGTTACAAAATAGCAGGTATGTAGGATGAATAAATCTAAAGATCTAATGCACACCATGAGGAATATAGTTAATAATAGTATATTGTATCAGAAGTTTTGCTAAGTGGGTAGATTATAGCCGATCTTGCCACAGGGGGTAAAAATGGATAACTGAGATGATGCATGTTGTTATAATTTGTTTTACAATAGTAACCTTTTTACTGTATATGTCTCCTATAACATCATTTGTATACCTTAAATATACATAATAAAATTTAAAATAATTATATTTTTAAAAATTTTAAATGTAGACAATTTAAAAACATTTTTAAAACATAATCATTTAAAATTATAATGTTATTTTACAAATTGTCAACTTTTCCTTTACAAATTGTCAGCTAGAAACTCACCGCTCTTCTTTTAGCCTAAATTGGTAATATCTGGAGACAGAGGCATTTTGATGTGATGACTAAAAATATGGTCATTGAGTTAAACAGTGTGGGTCTGCACTCTGCCATACCACTTCCTGGCCACATCTCAATTTTCTTGTCTGTGTATTGAAGATAATAGTGTCCCCTTCTTGATGTTATTATAGAATTAAATAATATATTACATGTAAAACATTGAGCATAAAACCTGGCAGATATTAAAGCACCTAATAAATGTTAGCTATTAAAAATATATAGGTTATGACTTGTGTTTTCAAGAACTTAATCTATAAACATCCTTTGATACTTTCCCTACCTTGATTTCACTTGAACGAGAGCCAAGTTTAAGAGTAGTGAGAGATAAAACAGAGAAAGCAGCAATGAGATAGTGGATAGAGAACTTTCTTTAGAGAGAGGATGTATCCTGACCAGTGGCATTTGACAGAAATGGTTCTGACAGGTGACTGTGGAATGGACAGTGCTGAGGGAGAGAGGAGGCAGTGCTGAGAATCCAGGAGGCTCTGGTAGTGATCTGAGAGGTACCCACAGCATGGCCTACCTTCAACCTGGAAACCAAAAGTTATAAAACATTTAGCTAATTTCTTCATCCACTCATCCAGCATTTTCATTGTTTACAAATGATGGAGACACTAGAGTATATTTTATTTTCTGATAACTCTTTTGGTTTCCAAAGAGATAAATACATTCACAAGGGTTGCTGCTCACACAATTCCAAATATGGGTCTCTTGAGCCAGGCATAACTGGTCATATGCAGAGAAAACTTGATCCAGGTTTATGTCTTATACCCTCTCTCCCCAGACACTGTTGCCTAAGTGTGCAAATTAGTCAGGCTTTTAAAAATAATTGATTCTTTTTATTATGTTTATTATATGTTGAAGAACATATCTTAGTTTCATAGGAAAGTTGCATGGGTACATGCTTATAATAAAAATTCTGATTAAATTAAACAGCTTCTGCACAGCCAAGGAAACAATCAACAGAGCAAATAGACAACTTACAGAATGGGAGAAAATATTTGCATGCTATATATCCAATAAAGGGATAATAACCAGAATCTACAAAGAACTCAATCAAATCAGCAAAAACAAACAAACAAACAAAAAACAAAACAAAACAGACTTCATTAAAAAGCAGGCAAAAGACATGAACAGAAGTTTTTCAAAAGAAGATAGACTAATGACTTCTAAACATATGAAAAAACGCTCAACATCACTAATCATTAGAGCAATGCAAATTAAAACCACAAGAGATATCACCTAACTCCAGTGAGAATGCCTTTTATCAAAAAGTCCCAAAACAATAGATACTGGCATGGATATGGAGAGATAGGAAGGCTTATACACTGTTGGTGGGACTGCAAACTAGTGCAGTCTCTATGGAATATAGTATGGATATACCTCAAAGAACTAAAATTAGACCTACCATTTGATCCAGCAATCTCACTACTGGGTGTTTACCCAAAGGGAAAAAGTCATTTTACCAAAAAGACACCTGCACTAGAATGTTGATTGCAGCACAGTTCACAATTGTAAAGATGTGGAATCAAGCCAAGTGCCCATCAGTTCATGAGTGGATTAATAAAATGTGGTACATGTATACCATGGAATACTACTCAGCCATAAAAAATGAATTAATACATTTTGCAACAATCTGGATGAAACTGGAGATTATTCACCTAAGTGAAGTATCACAAGAATGGAAAAACAAACATCACACATACTCACTGTTAAATTGGAACTAACCAATCAGCACTCATGTACAGATGGAAATAAAACACAACAGAAATCATGCAGGGGGAGGGGGGAAGGAGGGGAGAAGCGAAATCACACCAATGGGTACAGTGTGCACTATCTGGGTAATGGGCACACTTACAACTTTGACTCAAGCAGTGCAAAACCAATCCATGTAACCAAAACATTTGTGCCCCTGTAATCTTCTGAAATAAAAGAAAAAAATTCTGCCATCATTTGTCTATAAATGGCTTTCGTTCAGTAGTCCCCATGGTATAAAGCTAAGACCATAGGCTTTGCAGTCAAATAGACCCAATGCAAGCTCCAACTCTTTTTTTTTTTTTTTTTTTTAAGACTAGTCAAGTGCAGTAGTAATCCAACTCTTAATAACAGTGTGTCTTTGGGAAAGTGATCTTACTTCTCTGAGCCCCGGGTTCCTTATTTGGAAAGTGGAGTTATGATGTCCATATACCTTATAAGATTATTATAAAAATTGGTGACAATATATATGAAAAGCTTCCAGGACAGTGCCTGCTACCTGGTGGGAAATCGACCAATTTTACCTATTATTGGCATTATTTAGTGGGACTTACTTACAAACAGAATCCATACTGCAAAAGTAAATACTGAAAAGAATTTTTAAAATTCACTACAGATTTTCAGATGAAGCTCTCGTCCATTTTAATGATTTATTTTTAATAGTAAAATCATTCAAAGGGATTTTTCCCAGTTCCTATATATGACCTATGGTTTAAATATCTTCAAATTAATTTATTGTTTTTTAAAACTTTTATGACATGTTTTTAATATATTATGCCTAAGGTACAGATTTGTTTCATAATATAAGTAATTGGTTTTAGATATCTAAATATTCACATTTTGTAATATCTTAAAAGTACAACCACTGCAATTCTTTATTCATATTTTATGAATACCTATTCATTGTTCCAGATTAAATGCAATTACGTAATACATTTCCTTAATCTAGAAAGTTAGCTTCCTTATCCATTTTTTCCTTTCATTTATTAACACTGAGCAAAGTCCATTTCATGTAGCCACATTGAATTTTTCATACCTTTATCAAATTCAACAATATTACTTAAACATCTACTATATGCCAGACTTATGGAAAGTACCTTATTTCTTACAGAATTGGCAGTTCTTTATTTTTTTTTAATTCAAGATATTATGGGGGTACAAACATTTTGGTTACATGAACTGTGTTTGCCTCGCCCAAGCCAGGGCTACAAGTGTGTCCTTCCCCCATACAGTGTGCCCCATTTCCATTAGCTGTGTATTTCATATGAGAATGATATAAGGGAGAATTGATTATTTGAGGTATTGATTTAACGTAATTCAGTATACTAATTTACTGATTTTCATTCAGTGCATACTACGTGCCAGACCCAGTTTTGTTGGATACAGAGAGACAGACATCCAAGTATCTCTTTTCTCAAGGAGCTCACAATAGGATTTATTTAAATTTTAGGGGTGAGGAGGAGGAGGTTGCAGAGAAACAAACACCTATACTCTGGAACGGGCAAAACTATGGAGATGGAAAAAAGATCAGTGATTGCCAGGAGTTTGGGAGAAGGAAGGATATATAGGAAGTGCTGTAAGGATTTTTAGGGCAGTGTCACTTATAGGAATGGTGAGTACATGCAATTATACATTTGTCTAAACCCACAGAATGTACAGTACCAAGTGTGAACCCCAGTGTAAACTAAGGAAGTTGGGGAAAATTGTGTGTCAATGTAGGTTCATCAATTGTAAAAATGTACAACTCTGGTGGGGAATATTGATAATTGGAAAGATTGTACATGTGTGGGGACAGGAAGTATGTGAGAACTCTGTACTTTTGCTCAGTTTTTATGTGAACTTAAAATGGCTCTAAAACAAAGTTTATTAATTTAAAAAAGCGGTTTTATAGCTTTGGAGGAAAAGTAAACCATATATTACAGATATAGTTTGCTTTACTCAAATGAAATATATAATGTTCAAAACATGTATATTTAAGTAATAGCCATTTACAAAGGAATTGCATGTTTTACAAGAGGTTTTTTAGTAGCCTCTTAGGGGACCTTGCTTTGGTAGGTAGATCTGAGTTCTAATTCCTTCTGCATGCAACCAAGGAGCTTTGTGACCTTGGAACCACCTAGAATCTCTCTGGCTATATTCTATAGAGAATGACTTAGGATGACAATGTGGCATACTGTGTTTACATAATTTACTTTGTTGGGCAAGCTGGTGTGGTTGACAGGGTAGATACTCTCTAATGTAGCGGTCCCCAATCTTTTTGGCACCAGGAATTGGTTTCACGGAAGACAATTTTTCCACGGATGGGGGAACGGGGAATGGTTTCTGGATGATTCAAGTGCATTACATTTATTGTGCAGTCAAACCTCTCTGCTAATGATAATCTGTATTTACAGCCACTCCCCAGCGCTAGAATCATCACCTCGGCTTCACCTCAGATCATCAGCATTAGATTCTCATAAGGAGCCCACAACCTAGAAGCCTCGCATGCACAGTTTACAGTCGGGTTCATGCTCCTATGGGAATCTAAGGCCACCACTGATCTGATGGGAGGCGGATTTTATGCGGTGATGCGAGTGATGGGGAACAGCTTGTAAACATAGATGAAGCTTTGCTCACTGACTGCTGCTCACCCCATCCTGTGCGGCCTGCTTCCTAGCAGAGTACAGACCGGTCTTTGGCCTGGGGGTTGGGGATCACAGCTCTAATGGAGGTTGAAGGTCCTGAAGCAGACCCCGGTCACCCTGTGGCACCATTAACTAATTAGCTATTAATTGTGTGTGTCTGGAAGTTGAGGTACACAAGATGAGTTTATCTCTATAGCTTTTTCTATCTCAATTATTTCATTCAGTACTTTTCTATAATAATTTGGTTGTTAACATGAAGTTTATATAGGATTTTTAAAATTAACGTATTTGCTTTCCAAAGAAAGTAACCCATATATAAGTATAGAATGATCAATGAGAAGGTAGGGTAATTCCCATCCACCTTCCTAAACTTTACAAGAAATGAAATAATATAAATTAGCTTCCTCTAGTGATGAAACTGCAACAATTTTCAAGCAAAAGAAAAACAGTTTAGTAGCACCATCTGCAGGCTACAGAAGAGGAAAACTCTGTGTGGCTCTTAAATGCAAAGGGTTTGTGGAAAAAGGAATAAAGAAGCTTAATACTCCCTTTTAAAAATATCTGTAAAAATTACTAATTTTACTATTTTTGTTCTTCACCACTCATACATTTATTTCTCAGCATGTCTCTAGTTATCCTGAACTAGTTGAATGCAAATCCGATTAGCTATGTGTTTTTATTAGGATCCTGGTTTCATCCCCATGCTGATAAATTTCTCTCCTTCTCTGCATTAATGGTAAGGGTAATGCTCTAACTGTGAAATTCATATGGATTCCAGTAGATTTGTTGATAATAGTTCACTTTATAAGACCTGAACCATCAGGCCCGCCAGCAAGAGATGTTTTGTCTTAGCTCTTCTGTATACTCAAAGGATTTATTGCATCATTTACTTTATTCCTGGAGGAAAAATAAAAGCAAGCATTCTTGGGTTATATATGTGTGTGTGTGTGTTTAACTTTTTTTTTTTTTGAATGAAGTTTATATATTACCTCTTAGTCTCAAATTGTTCTCTAAGTCTTTTTTGTCCCTAAGATTCTATGATTCTCTAATCAGAAATATCTTTGGGGCACAGATTATTATTTTATAAAGGAATATGGAAAATTCATTCTTGAACATGATACGGTGGAAGTAGTATTTTCATTTCCAGATACCCCAGTTTCTTTATCTTAGTTTTTTGTTTTATTTTGTTTTCTTATTGGTAAAACTGGTATCATCATTTTTGGCAATCTAGAAAATTGTATTAGATTCTTTGAGTGAATTCATTCATGGTATTAGAAGAGTTGCAGTTATCTATTAGAAATAGCTTATAAAAATTAATAATTGGCCCACTTGTATTAATATATTGGTGGAATTGCTGTTTCATTCTGTTGTGTTTGTTTTTGACAAGTGTTTAGGGGTTACTGGAATGAGCAGAGAATAGGCATCAATAAGATGCTAAACACTACCACGAGCCAAACCTCATCCCCTGTCCAAAAAGATTAAACATAGATTATAAATAGTGGAACAGTTTTACTTGAACAATGTTAATTCTTGGAGGAAAAAAAAGAATAGAGAAGATGCATATTGAAATAGTGTGCTAAATTGGAGAGGAATTCAAAGAATAAAAAAATAGATAAGATTTTTAAGGTACTTATTGAAACAGAGCCTACCAAACTGGAGCTAGCAGTAATAATGGTTTTTTAAGTTTATGTAGCTCAATTGCTAATGGTTTTAAGTTGTAGGAAAACAATGTTTCCATTTAAAAAAAAAAAAACCTCATTTTTTTCAATGTGTAAAAAAATAATTGTATATGAAACAGTGGAGCCTTTCTCTAAAAAAAATAAAGCATTAATTCTAATACTGGTGGAGGTTTAAAATGAGGTGCTGCCTTGTAGTTCTATAGCTAATATTTTTCCCTGTTTTTCTCGCACCAGATGGCACTGTTTAGTTCTATTTCACAGTCTTGTTCTGGAACTTTCTTTGGGAGAATCTATTTTAGCCCAGACTCACCAGTGACACCTCTGTATTCTGCATGAAGTCTTTACGAATGCTTGTAAAAGGCCATTCATTCAGAAATGAAGCTGTTTATTTGAGGTCTTGTGATTCTTTCCAGTTGCACATTTGCTGTGAGGTGAGCCTAATAAAGCAGCTGATAGAAACCTACATGCTTCTTACAGAGTTCAGCCAGTATTTTGCTTGTAGAAGTTGCAGCAATGTGATTTTTGGCATTCTCACAGGCCAGTTTGATTATCTGACACATTTTGGAATTATTTTAGGTGTAAAAGTGGAGCTGTAATCATATAGGCACACTGGTTTTTAAAAAATCTTTCAGAGCTTAAAATATTTCATGACAGTCTATTGAACTGTAGATTCATCAAATTAAATTACAAAAATAAAATTTAAAGAACTTTTCCTGACTGGTCTATTCCCAAGGCTGGCTTAGAAAGAAATGATTAAAGACCTCTGTTACCATTATGTGTGAATGGGGCTGGTTCACAATCAGGCTCACCTCTTTGTTGCTGATAAAAATAAAGCATCTCTGTGTAAGGTGGCATTAGCTTTACTTAATAAAAATTCCAGAGTCATATTGTAAGGTTTATCTCCGTGATCCTTTCCTTTCCTTTGCTTTCTTTTTCTTTTTCCCCCTCCCCTCCCCTCCCCTCCTTTTCTCTCCTCTTCTTCTTTCTTTTTTTAATAATATAGAAATGGTGGTCATAAGCATGTTACAAATTTCATCAAGGCTGCTTCTCCATTTACTATCTTGTATAAAGAACAAACAGTGTACTATTTGCAAATTCTGAAGCTCCTTTAAACCCTGCCATTTTTTGAATGCTTTGGATTTGGTGCTAAATGCTCTCCCCTTTGCATTTCATGGCTGTGTATTCTTTTGGTGGTTTTGTGATTTGAAGAGTGGGAGTAGGAATGGAAAGCCCTCTAGACTGGAGCAACAAATGCACAAATGAAATCTCATTATTTTCGATTTTAAAAGAAGGGTTGGTTGATGTATGGTGTTTTTAGCGGCCCCTTCCTCCTCTCCTCCCATGCCCATCCACACACCATTGACGAGAAGACACAGCAGCTCTCACTCAGCAAACCCCCTCCTCTTCTGCTGGAGAGGCAGCAGAGCCAGTGTGCTGGCTTCCAGGCACAGGTCCTCCAGGCTGAGCCACAGCTCTCTGTAGAAGCAAGCACAAGGCAGGCTGCTTCCATAAATCAAGTCTGGATTTTATTAGAGTGTTTATGTAACCCCAGTTTATGTGCTATAATTCTTTGCTGTGTTGCTTAGAGTAATTCCCAAAGAGGATGTTTGTTCTTTTTCCCTGGAAATCTTCTAGCACAGGCTTTTGTTTTGACATTCTTCTTCCCCTCACCCTCTGCCTTTTTTGAAGTGTGTAGGGGGTGTCACTAACAGTTGATTGCTTTTTACTGAGTAACTAGTACAATTCAACATAGGTTAGATTCTGTTTAACTAGATGTTATCCCTAGTCTTAAGGGGGGGGGGGGTGCAAACATTTTCCTCAATTTAATTTTTTATATTTTCAAGATTATATGGTGGTAGGGTTAGCGTGTACTTAATTGCTGAGTAAATGAAATGTAAGTGCGGAAAAAAAGCCTTTGCTATTTGTGGGAGCCCCTTATCCCTCACATCCTACCTCTCAACATATCTAATGTTGATAGAAATCAAATTTACTGATGAGAGAGAAAATCCAGACTGGAAATTTAGGGTGAAATAGATGTTTAACTGAAGAAAATGTCAGGGTAAGATGACCAGATTCAACTTATTCCATGTAGATAAAACTACATAGGAAGAGAAATGTTGTCTGATGGAAATTAAGACAATTAGACTTACTCATACCATATTTTTTAAAGACATAGCTATGTGATTTTACTTTGCAGTTCTTTCTTCAAACCTTGTGTTTGGCCCCACAGAGGAATTAGGGGATGAGTCTGTAGTTAAGGAAAATGTTACTGGATCCACTCAGATACTGCCAAGTAGCACATTTCAGTTCGCAATTAACATTTGATCATCACTGTAGTTAGAAAGGTATTGCATAGGTGTGTTCTTTTTCTTTGTAGTTTAAAGAGGATAGTTAATCCTAGGGCAAAATTTATGAAGGAATTATGCAAACAGAGCCATCTTTTTACATTTACTTTAACTATGAAATTGCATATGTGCTTTAGAACTGTGCTGTTCAGTATTGTAGCTAGTAGCCACATGTAGCTATTGAGCATTTGAAATACAAGTGATCCTAATTCAGATGTGCAGTAAATATAAAATACACCCTGGATTTTGGAGCTTTAGCATAAAAACAAGAATGTACAGTATCTCTTTACTAATTTGTATTTATTACATGTTGAAATAATGAAATATCATTAAAATTAATTTTACCTTTTTTAACCATTTTACATTTTCAGATGTGGCTACCAGAAAAACTTAAAATTACAAATATGATGCACATTATTACCAATCAGTGCTGTTTCAAAGTTGCGTCATCCAGTGGAGGGAATAATGGACTAATATACTCAGTAAAGCTTTCAAAATTATACATTTAAAGGAACATGCTATGCTTCCTAATAAAATGTTAGTACTCAAAATTAGTGACAATATGTGAATGAATTTAGACAGATTCTTATATAAAGCCTCAAGATTTATGAGAAGATACTGACTAGAATATTGTCAACTAAAATATTTCTCTTTATCTGCCAAGCCTTCCTCTCAGTATCTTAACTGAGAGCTTTCTTCTAAAATAGGGTGTGTAGAGGTTAAGAGTGTGGCCTCTAGGTTGGAATCCTAGCTTGGCTGCTTACTGTCTCTGTACTCTGAAGCAAGTTATTTAGCTACCCTGTGACTTAGCTTCTCCATATGTAAAATGGATACACCTTAAAAGGTTCTGCATATTACATAAGACAAAATATATAAAGCACACACTGGGAGTTGCACATATTATACAAGTACTATATAAATGTTAGCTATTATAGTACTGAATATTGGTGTTATTATCATAATCATCTTGTTAAAATATGTACAGCTTTGTTAGATTATTCAAACCTGCACTCTTTGCAAGCAAATGGAAGCGTTGGCTTTCAGTAGTTATTATGGTCAGATATTTTTGTTGGAACTCAGAAGCATCAGGCAACAATTAAAAATAGGAAAGTAAACAAACAAAATGGGGAGCTCATTTATTGGGACATGATTAGAACACCCTATAAAACGAAACTTGTGGTAATTGTAGATTAAATCAATTCAACTACTTGATGTAAATTCAGTAATACTGTATGTCTTTTATGTTTCCCTATCACAAGGTATATTGGTCAGCAATTTTGAGGCTTGGGATGCTATCTTTGTATTTGTTATATCCTGATAAAGAGATGATAACCTCATAATCCTGTGTCAGAGAGTGACTATGCCATATGGTCCTAAGAATTATTTGAATTTTAGGACAATGTGTATGCATGCATTTAAATACAAGTTTAATTTGTCATTCCAATGTGTTCTTTAATAGGGCTAGACAACCTGAGAGCCAGTTGGTTTTTATTTTGCTAAATAAAAGTTGTTATATGGTTAAGATCCTAAACGGTACTCTAGAACGAATCTCTTATGCTGATGAGCAGTTCGGGGCATGATCTATGATGTAAGTTTGTCATGGTGGAATTGATGTTTGTGATGGGATAAGAATCTTCTGTGGAAGAATCTTTTTAGGGTAGAGGATGGTCCTTAAGAAGAAATTTATTCTCAAAAATCTTACACAGGTCAGTATTGCTTCTATATCATATGTAAAACAGTTTATATTTTTAACTGTACATGTCATGTGACTTGATCAGGAACATCTTTTACTTGGCTTTTAAAATTCATTCACTAGTCAGACAAATTTTTGAACACTTAAAATATTCAAGGCAAAATGCTAACCCTCAAAGAGTTCACAGGGGATACACACTAAGTGATATATATTTTAGTACAGCATGGTGCTATTGCAGAGATACTTCACTTGTGTTTTTACTCATTCATACCTTGCCGCTTTGCCCTTGTATTAATAATATGAAGTGGCTTTAGCATACAGCTGAACCAGGTGTTAGGATATGAAGAAGCTGAAGAAAACCCCATAAGCAGGCCACCAAGTTTGACTTTGCCTTTTATGTGTTGGGCAGTGGGAGCCCGCAGAGGCTTTTGCATCAGGGAGTGAGTGGAGTGTTGGGCTGCGTTATTTGGAGAGATCTCTCCTAGTGACAGTATTGGCATGGATGGTAGAATGGCACAGAGAGAATTTAAGAGACTTTGCAGTATCTAATCAAGACGTGGTAAGACGTTTGCACTAAAGAGTAGGTGCTAGGTGAAGAGATAGGCAGGATTTGAGAAATTTTAAGGCAAATTCTCCAACCTTCAAGTGTGGAAATGTGAGAGGCAAGAATATAGGATGATGATGATTCTCAGTTGATTTTTCAGAGTATAGCAGGCTTGAAAATTTGATAAAAAGCTTGACATAGGACATCTTAAATTTCAGGGAACTATTGGACTTCCAGGAAAATGTGGTGAATAAACTATTGAGTACACAGTTGGGATTATGTGTCTGGTGTACATGAGAGTATCTGGGCTAGAGGCATGAGTGGGGTAGTCATGGTCTAAAGGTGATAGTTGAAGCCATGGGAGGTAGATAAGATTATTCTTAGCTCCTTGATGATGTAAAATTATAAGCTTCTCTACAGTGTTTCTGGAAGATTTCCAAATACCCTGCTGTGCCTTGTGAGGACTTCTCTCTTTACTTTTTTAGTCTCCTTTACACAAGTTACTGCTATTTTCTCCCTTGCAATGTGCATTTCCCGTGTCCCCAGCTGTTTCTTGTCCCCTCACTTCCCCTGCTCTTTGGTGTCTCCATTACACCACACATGCTGTTTCCTATATTTGCAAGGCTTGGTGCTTCTTTGTGCTCTTAACAAACTCTGGGTTTTTCTCTAACATCCAGTTCTAGAACCCCCACAGCCCAGCTGGTAGCTCCATCCTTGAGCCCAGAAGATCCTGTACATATTTCCTTTCATGAGTACTTATCTCTCACTGTAGGGTAACTATAGCTTGCCTTTCTCCCATTCTCCACCGTTTGATATTATAGTCTTAAAGGCTAAACTGATTTTAGTGATGAAACGGTGATCTTTTCAAGTGCTTTTGTCTCCTGAATAAATCTATAACAGGTTTCTGAACTGACTTCCCCTCTCTCTAAGCATCAGAAAGAGAACATCAAACCACAGAAAATGAATCATGGTCAGAATAAATATACTATTTTGCTGGCAAACTTAAAAATTCACTTGTGGAATCTAATAGCTGTAGGCAAGAGATATCTGTTGAAACCAAGATTTAAGTATGGTTTATTATGTTTATGGAGTAGTTGAATACTACTTTTCTTTAAAATGAGTTTTTAATTTAGGAAAAAAGAACTTAGATTTGTTCCTGGAGTAGAAGTGACTGAAAATCCTGGGAATAGTTAGGTTTGGAGTTTGTGTGGGTAAGATTCTATTTACCCACTACAGTCACTGGGTAGATTTAAAAGCTTTTCAGGTGGAATCTGTGGTGTGAAATTTAAACGTACTGTCCTGCATACTACAATATATGGTCACAACAAGTAGTCAGTTTAGAAACAGAGGGAACAGAGGTGGTAAAGGTTAAATGATGAGTATTGTACAATACAGTGAGACATAGAGAAAGTGATCTTAACACTTAAGTGGTATGTCACCATCTAACTTCTGTTATAAAACTCCTAGGCAATGGCTAAATCTTAGAAATCATTAGCTACTTTCAATGGCGGAGTATAATTCATTATTGATAGGAAGTTCTTGGTATATTGATCATATAGAAGACTGGCTGGGGGGAAGGATGGGGGTGACAACTAACATTTCTTAGATAGTTGGTCCTAATTATCCCGGCTCGAAGAAAGGTGCTTTCTTTCTTTTACCCTGTTTAATCCTCTCCACAACCCAATAGAGTGCAGATGGTATTGTTATCCATTTTAGAAATGAGGAGACTGAAACTTAGAGAGGTTTTTCCAAAGTCATGTAGGAGGGCTGTCCAAAAAGTATCCAGCCATGTAATAGGAAAATATTTTAACAATGGTGGGATACTTTCCGGACAGCCCTCATGTATTTAGGGTTACTGCATAGAGTTGTACAAGTTGTTCACTTCATGAGGGCGACTGGCTGAGGTAGCAGATAAAGGATATGTTTGCCCAGCAGAGGCATCTTTTTCTAATTTGCACTAAAACCTCTGTAGGCTAGCTGTAACCCTACTCATAAAGTTGGTTAATAGTTAAGTGGAATTTGAGCTGAATACTGTCTAGCTCCAAAGTTCATGCTGTTTTTATTATTTGATGCTGCCTCATATAAGAGATATAAGGGACTCTTTGAGTCCCTTTTTATTCTTCTTTTATAAAAAATTAATTCATTCTATAAAATGCAAAAGTGACATTGAATGATTTAAAATTATTTGAAAACAAATACTAAATTCTAATTCCTTGTGAAAAGTCTAATTTCTTAATTTGGGGGGTATATACTTGATTCTTTAGCTTATTGAACAAACTTTTTTATTCTTATTTCTCATGTGTGCATGAATAAGTATGAGTATTATGTTTGGTATAAAGGTCCTATAGAGATTGACTTTTGCTGTTATCGTGAGTTTTTTGTTTGTTTAAAAGAGATGGGGCCTTGCTCTGTTGCTTTGGCGGAGTACAGTGGTGCAATCACTGCTCACTGCAGCCTCGAACTTCTGGACTCAAGTCCTCTTCCCACTTCAGCTTCCCAAGTTACTGGGTGTAGAGATTAATTTTGATGTAGGAATGGAATGAAGACTTGTCTAGAGTAAGACTATAAGTACCTGAACTATCTGCAGGGTAGCTTGGAGACTCCTTTAAATTGAAACAGGATCTCTAATAGCATCAGATTTTTAGAAAGCATACACTTAGGAACTCAAATTTTGACCCAATCATGGCTATTACATGACCACCATATGAGTTTTGACCCAATCATGGCCGTAACATGATCAAATGCGTGAGTTAACTTAAAATAATTATTTAATACCTATCTATAAAGCAGATTTTTTTAGCAAGTGTCCATTTTCCCTACTTCCAGTGATTTCTTGGTGCATATTAGTTATCTGGGTCTGAGACTTAGCCTGTGGAGTCAGTTGGGAGTAGAGTGGAGGCAGTGTTGGGGTATATGGGTAGATTCTGAGATGCTTATACTGTACATACTGAAGTCCTGATCTAAAGGATTTCTGTAAACTGGCTTCTTTAGCCACCTTCCTATCCAAACCATTTCTGCAAAGATCCCTCAGTGACTTCCATACTGTCAATCTGATGGTCTTGGACAGCTGTACAAACATTTTAGAGTCACAGCCAGGATTAGAGTCTAGGATGCTTGTCTCCAAGTTCAGTATGCTTTCTATGTGAGATGATGCCCAAAAAGATAGTCAAGAAAAATGATTTTGAGACAAAAATGGCCTAGGATAGCTAGACCGAGATTTTTCTAGCATACCTTATATTAATTTGCTTACTTGCTCTGCACCCGGCACTATGTAGAAATATCTGCTTTGTAGAAATTGATAATTTAATTAAGGAAACATAATCAGTACATATTTCATAATATAAAGCAAAAGAAATTACAGATAACAATAAACGAAACTCAAGATAGATCCCTTCCTTAACTAGGTATTTCCATGTTTCTTTACCTTGTTTTAGTTCTCTTAGCAGTCACGTTCTAGCCCCCTGGGTTGGGGTGGAGGAGTTGTTCCTTGCTAAGAGGCGTCTAGTACACGGCTCTAACTCCTGACCTGAGGCCCATATTAGACCCTTATATTAGAGATGATTAAAAGAATTTTACATCTAAATTAATAGCTTTTCTGTGTAGCCACCCTCCCCTAACCCCAGGCCAGGTAACCAAAATGAATAATAATGTGCTATAAAATCGAAACCAAATAGGGCCTCTTCTTTGGCAATTAAAATTTCAGTGTGTTTTCTCTGTAGCTACAGCTGTCCTCATTGTGGCAACCACCATTTTGGGTGCTTTTGAATAATCAGAAACTGGAAATCAGGTGCCAAAATTAGTAAACTAGGAATTCTAGGTCCTTTTGTGATATAATTACACCGTGTTCCCAATTTCCAGTGAAAGAAAACAGATATAATTTATATCGTACTCAAGAAACTACGGCAGTCATCAAAACCAGAAGAGCGTTCTTTCCCCACTTAGTGCTGTCCAATAGAACTTTCTTTGATGATGGAAATGTCTTCTATATGCACTATTCAATTCAGTAGCCACCAGCCACATATGCACTTGATATATGGGTAGTGTGACTGAGGAACTTTATTTTGAGTTTTAATCTAATTTAAATCTAAGTCTCCATGTGTGGCTGGTACCTGCTGTATTTGGTAGCATGGGGACTCCACATGTTGTTTCTCCATTTTTTTTTTTTTTTTTGAGTTGGCATCTTTAATGTGTGTTGAAATTCATTTCTCCTTTACTTGGCCCCTTCTATCTTCTCTTTCCTACTTTCTCTTCCCCTTTTCCTTACTTTTTCTTTTCACTTCTCTTCTCCCCTGGTCCTTTCTTGTCTTTTTATGCTGCTACTAGACTGACCATAACCCCACTAATTAGCATCATTTATTATGGTTTTTCACCAAGTTAGATTTGCCCGCTTGTGTCTCCTTCCTTCCACAAAGATAGGGCATTTTAAGATACACAGTATTTATCAAAAGCTCCTAGTACACTGGTTACTTAATAAAAGCAAACCACAGGCAAGGGAGTGAGACTCTGTCTCAAAAAAAAAAAAAAAAAAGCAAACCAAAAAATAGATGTGATTTTTCTGACAAGCTATTTTTGGTGAACCCATGCTGACTCCTGAGATCACCACTACTTTTTCAAATATACAAAGAGACTGCTTTGGTAAATTGCTCTAGAATCTTGCACAGAATGAATCAAAATCAGTGGTATTACAAAATCACAAGCCTAGGCTTCATAGTTTTGGTTTCTAGAACTATTGACTAGTTTTAATCAAATCACTGGAAAATTCACTGGAAGATTTCTCTGTCCTTACCTCTCAGCATGGGGCTTAAATAGCCTTTCCAACCTTTCTTCTAGGAGAACCTAGTAGTTATACTCTCACTATTTTGGTTCTCCTCCTTTTCCTCCTCCTCCTCCTCCCTTTCCCTTCCCCCTCTGCTTTTCCTCCTCCTCCTCCTCCTCATATAATGTATTTCTTTTCATTTTAAGTGGGGTTGCTGCGTGTCTCTAGCTTTAGCCACTTTTTTCTGCCTGCTTCTTTCCTTCTACTTTAATTCACTCTAAAAGTACCACCAAGATTATGTAAACACACCTACTTTTAAATGAAATATTTCCCCTATTCAGAGTCATGATTTTTATCTTTTTTTTAATTCTGGATTTCATTTCAAGCCTCATATAACCTCAGTAATAATGAAGTCCTCGTTTTGCTATACCATTACACTGTTATCCTGGGAATACTCTAGGTCATGTTACCAACATGCTGGAGACCTTTAGCTTTTTCCAGTTCCCAGGGAGAAGCTATGGTCAGTCATCTAACTGCATGAGACAGAAAAGCAATTTTTTGCCTCTAAAGGTTGAACAGGTGATTTACACCACTAGTCTTGGAAGTTTCTAAGGTGGGCATTGGTATTAAGATGGGTATTGTTAGCCTTTTCCCTCTAGGTTTCCCCAATGTCCAAAGGGTTAACAAAAGTCTGGGGTTATGATGACTATCATGTATATGGTAACAGAATCTTTGTCAGATGTGCCAATTTCCTTCCCATCTTAGAGTCTTTGCTGTTGTTTTTCTTATACCCCCAAATGGCGCTTTGCATGTGTAGATGCATTTTAACCTTTACACTTAAGTTTAAATATCATTCTGAGGGGATTTCCATGGGTACCTCCTTCATCTCCTTCAACCTGTTTACTCCGTTCATAGCACTTGTCCCTCAATACTTGTTTCTGTCTTTCTCTGTTTCTCTCCACCACTGGGATGTAAGGATTTCCTATCACTTGTTCTGTGCTATCCTCAGTGCCCAGGCCCACAGTTTGGGAGGTGATAAGTGCTCAATGAATTTATGTGTTTAGAAAAATGTTAGTTCTGTGTGTAGTTTTGGAAGTCTGGGGGACTAGGCTAATAACTATTGCTAGAACTAGACAGAGGATTCCCCTTTAGCCTGTGTTAATGCCCTGAGCATGAGGAGCAGAATGTTAAAAGGAACATTTTAATGGCAGAATTGGCGACTATGTGAGGTAAGTTCTTAATGTATACCACAGCATCCATCCACCTCTAGAGGCGTGGTTTGGACAACTTTTAAAGATAGAATACTGGATAAAGATCAGGGTGGATGGTGGAGTCCTTAGTTGACAAAGTTTGAGATATTTGAGTTTGAGATGCCTGTAGGACACATTTTAGACATTTGGAAACAGGGTGCTATTGCTGAGAATAGAATTTAGGGCTGGATTTACAGACCTTCTTGTTCTAACATCCTAGGTTCCTATGATTCTAACTATGATTGTTAACATTTTCTCCTGACGTTATTTCTTATGTATTACACATGACTTAAAACTTGTTCTTGTTTCAAAAGTCTTTGCACACTCATGGTTTGGATTTTCTTCCAGCCAGTCCTCAGGGGCCGTGTTTTTAAAGTCTGCTGCTCATTGGTGCTGATATTGTGGCCTCCTGAATAGCATACAAAGCAGATTCCTTGAAATCTGCTCATCTACCATAGTTTACCAGTGATCTGTATCCTTGCAGCTCTGCTTAAACTTATGCTCAATCTTGTCCTTTGCAAATCCCAGCTATTTTTGCTTCTCATTTTATTTGTATGTCATTTACCAGGAAACATTCAAATAATGATTAATGATGTCAGAACTTTAAACATGGAAGTAGTTGAAGAGCAGCAGGAGCCTGCTCAGTTGTGGAGATTTTCAGAGATACTAATGCCAACTGACCTGACTGGTATTTGTATATAGGATAATAGAGTGGCAGGTCTTGGAAAGATATACTTTCTAGGTGTCGATCAACTTCTCAGAGAAGTGTTAGATTCTGTCCTGGAAAAGTGACTAAAAATACCAGGGAGATGGTCCACCATGATATGTCACTGTTTCAGATACTCTACCTTCATTATTCCATTTATTCCTCAAAAAATAATTCATGGAAGATAAGTGTTTTTATTCCCTTGTTAATGATAGGAAGCTAAAGTACAAAATTCACTTTCCAAATGGTAGGCTCTGTTTGCTTCTTCTCTTTTCAAAGTTCTCCAGGGTCCCCAGACCCTTTGTTCTCCTGTACCATGTTATGAAATGTATCTGCCAGCATAATAGGGAAAGTGTCCTTGGGAGAGCATGCATGTTAAAGAGCTGATAGTGCTGGGTGCATGCTAAGTACTCAAAATGTTACCATTACTGTTGTTGTTAGCCTTTCCCCTCTAACTTTCTCTGATGTCCAAAGAGTTAACAAAACTTCAAGGGTTCTTGATGGTAAAGGAGTGATTTGTCTATCATGGTAAATAAAAGGACATTTGAAAGACATTTAGTCATGGGAATAAAGCTAAGAAAACACATTTCATTGGAATGGCTTCTATTAGTGACAGTACTTCCTATATTTTGGAATGATTCCCAGATGAAAGATTTTGCTGAAACTAGGCACTAATGAAGCTAATGTAAGCCATTCAGTACGGTGTCATTTTCTTTTTTTTTTTTTTTACCTTGTGATTTGAGAGGCATATTCTAAAAACCCAGTAATGCAGCCAAGCTGGATGTTCACTTAAATATCAGATGGAACCAGCTTTGTACAGGGACCAATCTGGCTTTGTCCTATAATTTCTGCCATGTCTGGAGTTTTGCAAAACCATCCATGGTCTCGTTCTGTCAGCTGAGAGAAGCATCAAGGCCTCATAAAAAAAATAACAAGTTGATTCTATGGTAAATTTCCCTGAAAAGTATTAAAAGAAAAGTAGATTTCTGTGTACCCCCCTAAAATAGCATTATTTGAACTCCAGGAGGCATTTACAGTCAATTTTTGTGATGATTAGAAGGGAGCTTTAAAAAATTCTTACAATTCTTGTGAAGACTTAAACAGAGAAAAGAAGGTGTAATTTGTCCTTCAGGAAGAAACATGCCTGTGTTTATCTACCGCTACATTTCGTTTTTTTCTTTTTAAACTAAATCGAATCACAGAATCTTATTGCTTGCTTATCTTCATGTCTTTCTTTAGTAAGGATAATTAGTTTGTAGGGGATTCAGTTATGATGGTGATATTGTTGGTGACTTGGCAAAAGTGTGTATATCACCTTTATATAAAAGATTTTTTATGCAAAAGATTGTAGATAGATAGATAAATAGATAGACTTTATTTTTTAGAATAGTTTTAGGTTCACAGAAAAATTGAGCAGAAACTACAGAATCCGCACCCTGCCTAACCCCACCCCCACCTCTTTACAGTCAACATCAGGGATGCACCAGAGTGGTATATTTGTTACAACTGACTGATGAGCCCTCATTGACACATCATAATCACCCAACTTCCACTTTACACTAGGGTTCCCTCATGGTGTTATATATTCTATGGGCTTTGACAAATGGATAAAATGACATGTACTCACTATTATAGTGTCATACGGAATAGTTTCATAGTCCTAAAAATCCTCTGTGTTCCGCCTCCTTCTCCCTCCCTCCCTCTTCACTCTCCCCCAACCTCTGGCAATCACTGATCTTGTTTTTTCAGTTTTTCCTTTTCCAGAATGTCATACAGTTGGAATCACACCATATGTAGCCTTTCACATTGGCTTCTTTTACTTAGTAATATGCATTTTAGTTTCCTCTCTGTCTTTTAATGATGCGATAGCTCATTTCTTATTAGCACTGAATAATAGTCCATTGTCTGGATGTACTATAATTTATATTTACCTACTGAAGGTTTCTTGGTGGCTTCCAGGTTTTGGCAGTTATGGAAAAAAACTGCTGTAAACATTGTGCAGGTTTCTCTGTGGAGATTTTAGTATTTTTATTTGTTACTTTTTAAAATTTTCGTATTTCTCAATATACTACAGTTATTGCAAGGGTAATATGACAATTGAGGGTCTGGAAATGCTGTGTGAAAGAGGTGGCATCTGAATAAGGCCATAAAGGATGGATTGTTTTGGACACATAGAGGAGGTACATTCTACTGTGACTGGTGGTATGTAATTCTCTGTCTGATTGGAGTTCATGGTAAATGTATTAGTAGGAACACTGTGGATGATACGCTTTTGGTGCCTTCATCGTTGAGTTAAAGAAGGTGGACTTCCTCCATGAGGCCTTGTGGAGCCATGGAAGATTTTTAAAGTGGGAAGTGATGATTTAGAGTCACCCACTTGTTTAAGCAGCTAGTTGAGCCTTCTCTTGACCTTGCTTAGTTCCAAATAATTGACTTAAAAGTAATAAAATGAAATTTATTAAGCAATACTCTATTTGTTTACCAGTTTAGACTAATTTTCCCTGTGATTGGTATAAGTTAATGCGTTTTTCCTATAATGAGAAAGAGAAGTGTTCTAGGACAATATCTTCTGTTTTGATTTTTAAGGGCATTTCCTATATAAAAGTAAAATTCTACAGAACATAAAACCATCCTTTTGGACATTTAGGGTACACAGGTTAAAATAACTGAATTAGGGGTTAAATTTTAAAAAATGTTTTTATACAATCTCCCTTTGCTGTGCTTCACCTCTTACATTTGAGCAAACAGTTTTAAATTTCACTTAGTCAAAGAAATAGTAGCTAGAAGGAAGAATCATTGTATAAGGGCAAGTGAACAGGAAGCTGTGCTTCTCAAAGTGGGGAGATTAATTTAAAGTAGAGAAGAAAACTATCAAAGCGAAAGTTCTCAGCTTTACCTCAGAACTTGTTAGAAGTGCAAATTCTTAGATACCAGAAACTCTCTGAATGGGGCTAGCAATCTGTGTTGTGAGAACCACTGATCTACAGGCATTAGGGATTGAGGAAGGGGGGATGTTAAAGCTTTTACTGCAAAAGAGAGGAGACAAGTTACACTAATAGTTACTGTTTATTGACCACTTACTTTGCAATGCAAATTTTACAAATATAACTCATGTAATCTTTATCTCGACCCTAAGAAGTATATTATAATATCTTACCTTATAGATGAGAAAAAAAAGAGTGGTTTAAGAAGTAGCATAGCAAAAGTTTAATGCAGACGTCTCTAACTAAACTCTGACCTTAAACCTCGCTAGCCCATGAGGGTATATAGTTTGTCTCCCAGAGGCAGCAATGGAACTCAGGCAGCACACCAGTTCCTTCCTTACCTCTCCTTTATACTCTCTATGCTGCTTTTCCCACCTGACTGAGGCAGGTGTTCACTCTTGCCTGCATCTAGATGGAGGCTGCATGGTCTCGTGAAGAAAGCAGAGCAGGAATGGTAAGAAACCTTTTTACATTTCTTGATGCTCTCTTAGACTTTGTGACCCTAGGCCTGTCTCTTGGCATCTCCATGCCTCCCTTTTTTCTTCTGTAAAATGAGGAGTTTGATAGATCTCTAGATTCTGAATTTTATCTGGATCTAGCACTTAATTAGAGGTGTATGGTCAAAGTAGGTGACCTCTTCAGGGTCCGTTCTGGTTCATATTGACAGGAGTTTGATATTAGAAATATTAGATCCTTGTTTATGTGTGAAATGGAGACAATGCTTTCTGGTAGTGATGTGATGTTAAGTGAAATCATATATAGTAAGTCCATAGCAGAGTGCCCGACATACATGGAAGGTGCTCAGTATATGGTAGTTCCTCAATCCTCAAGAGCAAAATAACCTCATTCCTGATTCTGGCATTTTCTTTCCATGAATTTAAACAGGTTAGTATTTTAATATTCCTGTTGAGGAGGATGTAAGAGGTGTCAGGCTTGTATTAAAATATTAAGTTAATTAAAGTCTCCTATTAAAATTTTAAGACAGAGGAAGAGACTGGGGCAATGTGACCACAATAAATAAAGCAAATAGGTCATTATGTGTCCAAATAGTGTTTTCCCCTGACTATTGGTGGCTTTCCTAATAATAATAGGTTGAAAAGATATTACTGTAACATAAATAATAAAAGATACTTACGGTATTACTCTGCTAAGTACTATATAGACATGGGATACTTAATAACTTTAATATCATGGTTTGGCAAAAGAAACTTCCTATGGGTTAGCTATTTATTTTGTGAACTTGGAGCAGGCTTGTGGGTGGAATTCAGAAGTTTTTTCTTCCCTCCTTCCTCTCACAAACTTTCCTTTCATATAGAGAAAATGCTTTTACTTTTTATTTGAAATATTCTTTTTGTGTGTGTGTGGTAATACGATACTATATTACAAACAGGACCCAAGGCCATGTAAGGCAAAGGTTAAGTCAGGCCTTGCAAACTCTAAATGGGTTACTTTTATTAAATGGATTACTTTTAAATTTTAAAATATTACTTAAGGGGGTACAAGTGTTTTTGTTAGAAGGATATCTTGTTTAATGCTTATATCAGGGCTTTTGGTGTGCCCATCACCAGACTAGTGTTCATTGTACACGATAGGTCAGTTTTTGTCCCACACCTACCCTTCTACCCTCCCCTCTTCCTGGTTTCTCACATTCTTTATATGTCTTTGTGCCCATGAGTATCTATCTATTAGCTCCCACTTATTAGTGAGAACATATGATATTTGGTTTTCTGTTCCTGAGATACTTCACTTAGAATGGCCTCCAGTTCCCTCCACATTGCTTCAAATGACATTATTTCATTCTTTGTTATGGCTGAGTAGTACTGCATTGTATGTATGTGTGTATGTGTATGTATGTATATGTGTGTGTGTGTGTGTGTGTGTGTGTGTGTGTGTGTATCTCACATTTTCTTTATCCACTCATGAATTGAAGGGCGCTTAGGTTGATTCCACATCTTTGCAACTGTGAATTGTGCTGTGGTAAACATTGAGTGCAAATGTCTTTTTGATAAAATGACTTCATTTCCTTTGGGTAGATACCCAGCAGTGGGATTGCTGGATTGAATAGTAGGTCTACATTTGTTTTTTGCGGAATCTCCGTACTGTTTTCCATAAAGGCTGTACTAATTTGCAGTCCCAACAACAGTGTATAAGCATTCCTTTCTCTCTGCATCCATGCCAGCATTTATTGTTCTTTGACTTTTTAGTAATGGCCATTCTGATAGGGGTAAGGTGTTATTTCATTGTAGTTTTAATTTACATTTCCCTGATGATTAGTGATGTTGAGCTTTTCTTCTTATGTTTGTTGGCCATTTGTCTGTCTTCTTTTGAAAAACTTTGTTCATGTCTTTTGCCCACTTTTTGATGGGTGGTTTGTTTTTTTCTTGCCAATTTGTTTGAGTTCTTTGTAGATTCTGGATATTAGTCCTTTGTCAGGTGTATAGTTTGTGAATATTTTCTTCCATTCTGTAGGTTGTCTATTCACTCTGTTGATTATTTCCTTTTCTGTGCAGCAGCTTTTTAATTTAAGCAGGCCCCATTTATTTATTTTTGTTGTTGCTATATTTGCTTTGGGGGTCATAGTCATAAATTCTTTGCCTAGGCCAATGTCTAAAAGAGTTTTTCCTACATTTTCTTCTAGGATTTTTATAGTGTCATGCCTTACATTTAAGTCTTTAATCTATCTTGAATTAATTTTTATATATGGTGAGAGATAGGAATCCTATTTCATTCTTTTGCATATGGCTATCCAGTTGTCTCAGAACCATTTTTTGAATAGGGCTTCCTTTTCACAGTGTGTGTTGTTGTCTGCTTTGCCAAAGATCAGTTGGTTGTAGGTAGATGATTTTATTTCTGGGTTCTCTGTTCTGTTCCATCGGTCTATGTCTTTACTCTTACACCAGTACCATTCTGTTTCAGTTACTATAGTCTTCTTGTAGTAATATAATTTGAAGTTAGGTAATGTGATGTCTCCAGATTTGTTCTTTTTACTTAAGATTGCTTTGTCTATCCGGGCTCTATTTCAGTTTCAGATGACGCTTAGGGTTATTTTTTCTAGATCTGTGAAATATGATGTTGGTATTTTGATGGGGATTATGTTGAATCTGTAAATCACCGTGGGCAATATGGACATTTTAACGATGTTGATTCTATAATACCAGTCCATAAGCAGGGGGTGTTTTCCCATTTGCTTGTGTCATCTGCAATTTCTTTTCACCTCATTGGTTAAGTATATTTTTAGGTATTTTATTTTTTTTGTAGCTATTGTGAATGGTATTGAGTCCTTGATTTGACTCTCTGCTTGACTGTGATTAGTATATAGAAATGCTAAAGATTTTCGTACATTGATTTTGTAACCTGAGACTTTGCTGAATTTATTTATCAATCCCAGGAGTCTTTTGGTGGAGTTTTTAGGATTTTCTAGTTACAAGATCATATCGTTAGCAAAAAAGAATAGTTTGAACTTGTCTTTCCCAATATGGATGCCCTTTATTTCTTTTTCTTGCTTCATTTCTCTGACTAGGACTTCCAATACTATGTTGAATAGAAGCGATGACAAGTTCCAATTTCATTTCCTAAGCCGGTTTCATCATTCCAGTGACATTTATCCTTATTATGATATTTCTAAATTATAGCCCATCTTTCTGCTGTTAAGCATGTCCCTAAGCTCTTGGTTGGAATCTATAAAACAGCTGATTGTTGTAACATTTAATAAAATTTAGACTTGCCTTATCCTATTGTTTTAGTGAAGAGTTAGGTAAACTCTGTTGTTTGGGGTTAAGAGGTCAGTTATTGAAGTAAGCCTGGGTAGAATCTGGGAAGGAACTGGGTTGTGTACTAGACGTCAGAAGACACAGGCCTAGGCTCCCTTCCTGTTAGTACTGCTTTCCAGTCCACCTTTTTCAGTCTTCCTTATTAGGTCATTTGTCAAGTGGGTATAATATCTTCTTTCCCTGAGGGCAAGACACTTCTTTCTCTCTGTTAAGGAGATCTGTGATTCATTACTTGCAGTGTGAAGTCCAGGTACTTTTGCATGAATTGTAAACTGCTAAGTGAGCACTTTTGAGCCTTGTGTTGTATGTGGGAGTCCTCACAGTTACAGTTTTCTCTTCAAAGTGTAAAGCAGCCTACCCACCATCCCCTTTCCCACCATCCACCACAGTGTGATGGATGGTGGCAGTCATACCACAGTCAGCATTTGCAGGTAGGCCTTGTTTTGATCAGATATGGTCATCCCAAAAAATTGAATTTATAAGACAAACAAATCAAGGGGTGGTTATTCACATTGCTTGATGGTTTCTTGTTGTTGTTGTTTTTTTTTTCCTCCCTTCAAAGTGGTTCACCCTAGGGGTCCTTTAAATAGCAAGTTACTCTGCTGGATTTAAATGGGATTGGATATATAGAAATCCATTTACACACTTAACAGGATGTTATTTTCGTATACCAGCTGATGAAGAACAAAATTCTGCAGTCTTAAACCCCAAGCAAGGTTAGAATCTCAGCTTTTTCACATACTGGCTGTGTGATCATGGGGAAGTTATTTAACTCTCAGCCTCGATTTCCTCATGGGTACACAGCACTTTGTAGAGTGTTTTGGATGGCCTAAACAGAAACTGTCCTTTAAAGGCAATACACACATTGTTTATAGAAGGTCTTAGATTTGTAATAGCACACCAGTGGCAATGTTCATTTTAAGGGTCATTTTGTCTTGAGTTTTTTGTTTGGCTCTCCTCTTCATTTCTTTGAACGTGTTTGTAAAACTGGAAAAGAACATCACCATAAAGAGCCCACAATCCTGCTCCCTCACATTTGTCCTGCTTTCCAGCCTGATGGTCAGGAGGGCCTCAAACTACAAATTACCCTACACTGAGTAATGACGGTGGTTTGGATGGCATCCTCCTAATTTTTGCTTTGACTTTTTTTTCTCTAGGCAGCAGAAAGTGGAGGGGGAGGCAAGAGTATGTCTTTTAATTACTGAGTTCTAAATTCTTGGAATGAGCACAGCCTGTTTTCTCAGGATCAGACTAGAAGGCGTCATTTTGCTACAGAAGAGCCCAGACTTGTCCCGAATGGACGTAGGTTTCAGCAAAGCATTGTTAGCTTAAGGAATGAAAGATTTGGACTGTGTTCAGCATCTGTGCTTTACCAGGACACTCTTTATCCTTTTAGTGAGTCCCATTTGTCTGTCCTCTGTCAAGGGCTTGTGTATACCATGCTGATTTAGTACTAACTGGGGAGATTAGAAATGCCTTGCCTGGCGCTGTCAGCTAAACCTGAATCGGTGTCTGTGTACTCTGACCCATCTACTCAGGGAGGTTTACCCTTTGCTCTACTGCTCACTCTAATAGGCAGAACAGCTCAGCTCACCCCACCTTTTATATAGGGGTCAGCTCCAGAAATAGCTCCTTTAACTGGCAATAGAAACAACACAAATCCAGCAAGCAGATAGTACACAATGGCTGCTTTTAGGCCTTGGAACAAAAGAAAGTAGTTTGTCTTCACTACACACCACTACCAATACTACTCTGTGTCATTTGTTAGAAAATGTATCATTCCTGAAAGCCAAGGCCTAGATTTCCTTTACTCAGATGCCTTCCAAGTGGGAGCTGTTTGACATTGGTCATTGCTTCCACCCAGATTTATAATTTGGGTTAATTGGTCATACAGACTTACAGGTAAATATGGTACTTCATATGAACCCTGGAGAGATGAGACATCTCCCAAAATGGGTGGGGAAAATCTGTTTAAGAGTTATAGTATGGAGGAAGTTCCCTTGTGAAATTTCGCCTTGGAGCCTAGGTTTCTATACATGGCACTATTTCACCTCCAAAACCATGTGACCTTTAGTTGGTGGTATCATGAGTTGCTTTATGCTCTGTTCCTATCTCTCCAGTTAGTAGATATTACTTTGTCTGTAGGTTACATGTCTTTTTCTTCTAGGATTTAACCTGGGCAGTATTATATACATATTTAAAACCCCAGAGCTGGTAGTAGGTGCTCATCAATTGTTGAATAAATGAATGATTGAATTGAATGACCAAACAGTTAAACAAATGAATGCTTGACTGAGCAAACAGAGATGTGAAGTAGTAGGGGTATTTCTTTAGGTTTGTGTGTAGAGAGCACCCTCACTTAGCACCTGAACAAATCACCCTTAGAAATTTATTCTGTCTCACCACCTTTACCAGCTATTCCTATAAACCCCAACCCTCCCCTAGATACATTTTGGTAATACATTACATTTCATTTTTTATTTCTCTGCCTCTCCCTCTCCCATGATAAAAAGGAAATTAAATGGTCAAATAATTGCATTAAATTAACATGAAAGGAAGGTCTAATTTATCTTTTGTCTACCAAAATTCAAGGAAAAAATGAAAATTTTATCAGCTAGATCCTTTTCTCAATTGTATTTTGACTAAGAAGAAACTAAACCTTATGGGATGAGTTGTTGAGTGTTGGCAGTGATGTTGCTGACAGATCTTTGCATTCTGTAGGAATGGTTGGTGCTACATCAAGAAATAAAATCAGTGTAGTAGATAATTTTGCCATAATTTTTTTAAAGTTTTATAAAACAACCGCTGAAATTCACATGTGCAATATCTTACAATTTCTTATTTCAAAAGCACATAACTATAAGGTAGTTGAAGCACAGTTTGAACTTTGGACTAGTTCCTTAATAATGATCATAAATGATAAAATTTTTACTTACAAAATTATGTTTAAAAAGAGCTAATTTTAAACATTTTGTGTTTTATTTTGGAGATGAATGGTCTTTTATTCCTGTCTAAAAAGGTTTTTAATTTCATCTTTCTCAACAGAAGACAAATATTTAAGCTTGAGGTCATCTTTGATGGAGAAAATGAAAGAAAAGTAGACATCTCTTGTCTGTAACAATCATCTTTACAACCTATTTCTGAAGTTTCATTTTAAAATCTTTCTTTACATATCTATAATGCAGTAAATAATTTTAAGAATCTTAAAGTTACTCATTTTTACTTAAAATTTCAGATTAAGCTATTTCAAACTCACTTCTCTCCCCCCTCCCTCCCAAGGATATTTACAGATTTGTATAGTACTCTAGAGCTGCAGCCCCCAACACCCAGGCTGTGGACTGGTGCCATTCATGGCCTGTTAGGAACCAGGTCGCACAACAGAAGGTGAGCAGCAGGCAAGTGAGCTAGGCTTCATCGGTATTTACAGCTGCTCCCCATTGCTTGCATCACTGCCTGAGCTCTGCCTCTAGCCTTCTGAGGAATACATTGTTTTGATGATGATTCTCTTTTGGTTAAAAGGTGATCCTGTCAGATCACCATTAGATTCTCATAGGAGTGTGAATCCTAGTATAAACTGTGTATGTGAGGGATCTAGGCTGCGCGCTCCTTAGAGAATCTAATGCCTGATGATCTGAGGTGGAGCTGAGTTGGTGATGCTAGCGCTGGGGCGTGGCTGCAAATACAGATTATCATTAGCAGAGAGGTTTGACTGCACAATAAATGTAATGTGCTTTAATCATCTGGAAACAATGTCCCCCCCACTGCCACCTCCCTAGTCCATGGAAAACTTGTCCTCCATGAAACTGGTCCCTGGTGCCAAAAAGGTTGGGGACTACTGCCTAGAGGATGATAATTTCCAAGTCAATACACAATCAGGAGGCTTGTTAACTTAAGTGATGGTGTCAGATTTGATACATATCTTGCCTATTTAGGCATTTAATGATAATTATTTCTTTAAGAAAAAGTAGTTAGTGGGGAAAAAGAGGTGAAAAAAGTACAGTTTGATTAACTTATGATACATTTCTGATTGCATCCTTTTAACCAAAAGAGAATCACCATCAAAACAATGTATTCCTCAGAAGGCTTGAGGCATTTAACTTCTCTCAATCAAATTAGCTCAGTTTACTGTCAGTTAGTAAAGTCTGGTTTGGAATGAGGATGGAAATTAAATATCTAAGAATGCAGTGTACATAATAGTTAAAGAAATGCAATTACAAGTAATAAGGAGATACTATTTTCTACTTATGAAATTAACAAGGATTTGTGGAAATGAGACTACTGACTTCTCGGAAAAATACAGTGAGACAGTCACATTTGTATACTACTGAAAAGACTATAATGTTTGTCAGGATTCTTAAAAATATTAATGCCTTTTGATCTGTTAATTCTTGGTCTAGGATATTATTCTGAGATAGTAATCGATGAAAAAAAATAGTTTATACAGTCTAAATACCCGATGTCATGCCATTGCATGGTTAATTTAAGTGATTTTTATATTTTGGCATATTATGCACAGGTTAAGTAAAAGTTGCAAATATTTACTAGAAGGGAAAATATTTGCTGTAAATTTTATTAAAAAGTGTGTACACACAGTAGTATTTGAATTATGTGTAGAAAAAGAGAGTAAGAACAAGAATAAATTGAAAACTGAAAGAAAATGCACTCAGATGTTTATCTTTCAGTTGGCAGAACATAAGTAGATTTATTTTCTACAGTGAGTATGTGTTACTTTTTAGAATCATAAAATATTTTATTTTCAAGGATGTCATATGGCTATTTTGTATTTCTTACGACATTAAAATCATAGTGGCAATGACTTGCAGGGACATTGTCTCGTATCTTCAGCATGGAAATGACAATATTTGTTTAATATTGAATGTAGCTTAAGAAAAGAAAGGCAATCATAATCAACTAGGTGATTGATGCAGCCATTTCAACTTCCTATCAGATCTTTGGCTGACATACTTTCTTAGCAAAGCCGAGGTACTTAACTAACCAAAGGGAAAATGCTCACACATGTCAGAATGAAATCCAAGTGATCACTTGTTTTGCCTTGGGCATCTGCACTTTTTGTAGAAGTAGGATTCTCAGTCTGAGACCTTTTGATAAGTAGTGATAATCCAGAAGGATTGATGCAGTCATCCTGGACTAGATATTTCTTTTCACCACTAAGATATTTGAATGTCACTTGCATCTTAATGCTTCCACATTGTTTTCTAAAGTGTTGGGAGACTGACGAGGTAAAGTCACTGTGCCCTTTTAAGTATGTGGCCAGCTGATCCCAAGGCCTATAAAGGCTTGCAAGTAATTGGGGAGAATTGGCAAGAATTGACCTCTGTGGAGGTTGGGAAAGCAGAAATTACTTTGCTAAAGGGGATCAGGGAGAGACATACATGGAGCAAAGCTCTCTCTGACTTTTAGGTGGACAGAGCTGGGCCTCTGCTCTTGCTCATGGTGTGTGTGAGCTAGACAACCCTTACTTTAGAATCACTATCTATGAGAGATACTGAATCCAGGATGTGCCAAGCAAGATTCTAGATGCTCCCACAGATGAATTCACACCTTCATTTATTGATACTTGGTCTTTTAGGACCATAACTTCACCATTAATTTCTAGCTGTGTAATACAGGATCAATTAGATCAGATTCTTTCTCTGTAATTAATCCTAATTGCCCAGGCTTTCATGTTACCAATAAACGTCTATCCCAGTAATCCTGTCATTCATTAGCCTTCTTCATTCCATGTTGTTCTGTGAGATTTATCAAGTGATATTGCTTATTAGATTATCATATAATCTATATTAGACCTATTATTCCTATCAATAGAGGATAATCTTGAATCAAAATCAGTTTTTTTTTCCTTAGTACTCTGTCAATTTCTATTAAAGGCCCCCCCTTTTTTTTTTTTTCAGCTGTCCAGAGATGCCTTATTAATGACTTTAATTTACTCTTTCTTCAAATTCTAATGCATGAATATCAGGGCATAAAAATATTAAATATGCTGGTTCAGCTACCACCTTTTCAAGCATTGTTGGGGACCATCCTGTTACAACAGGAAAATGTTTGGTATGGCTTTTGGAATGTAGATCATTTTTGTAATTATTATAGGGAGTAAAAAATGTAAAATAAAGAATAATTTAAGTACAATTAGAAATTAAGTGAAAATAAGGTCAGTATGACCAAGAATGTAATCTGCAAACCTCTCCATTTTCTATTTCTTTACTCCATGAAGAGTAAATAACAAATTATTATTTCTAAAGTAACATTTGGTGATGGAAGCTTTGGTTCTCAGCAGCAATTTTATTAAGGTTTTGTGTTTTCTGGTGTTCTGGGCCTTCCAATAGCCATATATATCTAAAGGGAGAGGATAAGGAAATTTGGATCACCTATACTATCAGCCTAGTGGCACTCAGGGGATATTGGATGTGTGTTGAGGGTGTATGGATTTATTTAAATTTAAACAGAGTATTTATTATTATTTTAATTTCAGAATATTATCAGGGTACAAACGTTTTGGTTACATGAATTGCTTTTGCACAGTTTGAGTCAAAGTTATAAGTGTGCCCATCACCCAGATAGTGTGCACGAATTTACCCATCTCCTCCCCACCTCCCACCTGCTTGATTTCCGTTAAGTTTTACTACCGTATGTGTGCATGTGTGTTGATTGATTAGTTCTAGTTTAATAGTGAGTACATGTGGTGTTTGTTTTTCCATTCTTGCAATACTTTACTTAAAAGAATGGCCTCCAGTTCCATCCAGGTTGTTGCAAAAGGTATTATTGGTTCACCATTTTTTTTGGCTGAGTAGTACTCCATGGTATACATGTACCACATTTTATTAATTTAGTAATGTACTGATGGGCACTTGGGTTGATTCCACCTCTTTGCAATTGTGGATTGTGCTGCAATAAACATTCTAGTGCAGGTGTCTTTTTGATAAAATGACTTTTTTTCTTTGTGTAAATTACCCAGTAGTGGGATTTTCCTGGATCAAATGGTAGGTCTACTTTTAGTTCTTTGAGATATCTTCATACTACTTTCCATACAGGGTGTATCAGTTTGCAGTCCCACCAACAGTGTATAAGTGTTTCTCTCTCGCTGCATCCACACCAGCATCTGTCGTTTGGGGACTTTTTGATAAAAGCCATTCTCACTGGAGTTTGGTGATATCTCATTGTGGTTTTGATTTGCATTTCTCTGATGATCAGAGATGAGCTTTTTTTCATATGTTTATTGGCCATTCATCTTATCTTCTTTTGAAAACCTTCTGTTCATGTCTCTTGCCCTCTTTTTAATGGAGTTGTTTGATTTTTTTTTTCTTGGTGATTTGCTTGAATTATTTGTAGATTCCAGTTACTAGCCCTTTATCAGATGTATAGCATGCACATATTTTCTCCCATTCTGTAGATTGTTCACTCTATTGATTTTTTCCTTGGTTGTGCAGAAGCTTTTTAATTTAATTAGGTCCTGATTATTTATTTTTGTTTTTGCTATGACTACCTTTGGGGTCTTCTTCATAAATTCTTTGCCTAGGCTGATATCTATAACGGTTTTTCCAACATTTTCTTCTAGAATTCTTATAGTTTCATGCCTTAAATTTTAGTCTGTTATCCATTGTGAATTAATTTCTGTGAGTGGTAAGAGGTGCAGATCCTGTTTCAGTCTTCTGTTAATACATGCAGCTATCCAGTTTTCTCAGCACCATTTATTGAATAGGGATTCTTTTCCCCCAGTATATGTTTTTGTCTGTTTTGTCAAAGACCAGATGGCAATATGAATATGGTTTTATATCTGGATTCTCTGTTCTGATCCATTGGTCTATTTCTCTGTTCTTGTGTCAGTGTCATGGTATTTTGGTTACTATAGCCTTGTAGCATAGCTCGAAGTCTGGTAAAGTTGTGCCTCCCAATTTGTTCTATTTGCTTAAGGTTGCTTTGGCTATTCGGGGTCTTTTCTGGTTCTATGCGAGGCATAGAATTATTTTTTCTAGATCTGTGAAAAATGACTTAAATATTTTAATGGGGATTGAATTGAATCTGTAAATCACTTTGGGTAGTGTAGACATTTTAACAGTGTTGATTCTGTTGATCCATGAGCATGATATAGTTTTCCATTTGTTTACATCCTCTACACATTCCTTCCTCAGTGTTTCAGAGTTCTCCCTGTAGACGTCTTTCACTTCCTTGGTTCAGTATATTTCTGGGTATTTTATTTTCTTTGTTGCTATTGTGAAAGGTATTGAGTCTTGATTTGCTTCCCAGTTTGACTGTTGTTGGTACATAGGAATGCTTCTCATTTGTGTATATTGATTTTGTAACCCAAGACTTTGTTGAATTTATTTATCAATTCCAGGAGTCTGTTGGCAGAATCTTTGGGATTTTCTAGATATGAGATCATATCATCAGCAAAGAGCAATAGTTTGGCCTCTTATTTCCCCATTTGGATACCCTTGATTTTCTTGTCTTGCCTGATTGCTCTGGCTAGGACTTCCAACACTGTGTTAAATAGAAGTGGTGACAGTGGGCAAACTTGTCTGGTTGCAGTTCTAAGCAGGGGTGCTTCCGATTTTTCCCTGTTCAGTATGATGTTGGCTGTGGGTTTATCATATATGGCTTTTATCATATTCAGGTGTGTTCCATCTGTGTCTATTTTTTTAAGAGTTCCTATAAAAAGGTGCTGAATTTTGTCAAATGCTTTTCTCTCGTCTTTCAAGAGGATCAAATGGTCATTGTTTTTGCTTCTGTTTATGTGGTGAATCACATATATAGATTTGCATATGTTTAACTATTCTTGCATCTCTGGAATGAAGCCCACTTGCTCATGGTATATATATATATATATATATATATATATATATTTTTTTTTTTTATGTGTAGCTGAATTTAGTTTGCTAGGATTTTATTGAGACCTTTTTGTATCTATATTCATAAGCAATATTGGTCTCTAGTTTTCTTTTTTTGTTGTGTCCTTTCCTGGCTTTATAATCAGGGTGATACTGGCTTCGTAGAACAAGTTGGGGAGGATTGCTTTCTTCTCAATATGATGAAATATTTTCTGCAGTGTAGGTACCAGTTCTTCTTTGTAGGTCTGGTAAAATTCAGCTGTGACACCATCTGGTCCAGGACTTTTTTGTGTTTAGAGATTTTTTTATTCCTGCTTCAGTTTCATTACTTGGTATTGATCTGTTCAGGAATTCTCTTTCTTCCTGATTGAGCCTAGGGAGGTTGTGTGTTTCTAAGAATTTATCCATTTCCTCAATGTTTTCAAAGTTATGTGCATAGAGATTTTTATAGTATTCAGAGATGATATTTTGTATTTCCATGGTATCAGTTTTTCATTTCTCCTTTTTCATTTCTGACTGAGCTCATTAGGGTCCTTTCTTTTTTGTTTTTAGTTAATATAGCAAGAGGCCTGTCGATTTTATCTTTTCAAAAAACCAACTTTTTGTTTTCATTAATCTTCTGTTTAGTTCTTTTGTTATCAGTTTTGTTTAGTTTCACTCTAACTTTAGTTATTTCTTTTCTTCTGCTGGGTTTGGGATTGGTTTGCTCTTCCTTTCCCAGTTCCTTGAGTTGATTCATTATATTGTTGATTTATGATCTGTCTTTTGGATGTAGACATTTTAAGGCTATGAATTTTCCTCTTAAGGCTGCTTTTGCTGAATCCCACGGATTTTGATAAGTTGTTTCCGCTTTGTCATTTAGTTTGAAGAATCTTGATTTCCATCTTAATTTCCTCCTTTAGCCAGTCATCGTTGTATAGTAGATTGTTGAATTTGCATGACTTTTTGTAGAGTTGAGTGTTTCTGTTGGAATTGATTTTTAATTTTATACCACTGCAGTCTGAGAAGAAACATGGATTAATTTCTTTCTTTTAGAATTTGTTGAGACATGTTTGGTGGCCTACGATATGATCAGTCTTAGATAATGTTCCATGAGGTGATGAGAAGAATGTATATTCAGTAGTTTTTTGGTAGAGTATTCTGTAAATGTCTGTTAGGCCCACTTGTTCTGGAGTCCCGTGTAAGTCCATTGTGTCTTTGCTTATTTTCTGCTTGGATGATCTGTCCCATTCTGTGAGTGGGGTGTTGAATTCCCAGCTATTACATTGCTGCTTTATCATTTTGTTTAGGTCAAGTGAGTGGGGTATTGAATTCCCAGCTGTTACATTGCTGCTTTATCATTTTGTTCAGGTCAAGTAGGATTTGCTTTGTGAATCTGGGAACAACTTTGTTCAGTGCATAAATATTTAGGATTGTTATGTGTTTTTGTTGAATTGTTCCCTTCACCATTATATAGTAACCATCTTTGTCTTTCTTTACTTTTGCTGATTTGAAGTATATGTTATCTGATATGAGTATGGCTACACCAGTTTTTGTTTGTTTGTTTCCATTTGCATGAAATATTGCTTTCCATCCCTTCATCTTGAGTCTGAATGAGTCCTCATGGGTTAGATGTGCTTCCTGGAGACAGGAGGTACTGTCTGTATTGTATTGTATTTTTTTTGTGTGTTGTGTTTTTTTTTTTTATACTTTCAGTCAGCCTGTGTCTCTTGGGTGGGGTGTTAAAGCCATTCACATTTATTGAAAGAATTCTAACTGGGGTGGATTTCTGTTCATCCTGTTGAGTAGAACTTCATTGCTTTATTTTACCTCTTGAGCCATTGTGGTATCTGGGCTTTGACCTGTAGCTTTTGGGTGATTTAACACTGGTGGGTGTCTGTTGTGCTGATCCCTGTATAATACAGTTCTTAATACTTCCTGCAGGGCAGGTCTGGTGTTGACAAAATCCCTCACTGCTTGTATGAGAAAGTCTTATTTCTCTCTCATATAAGAAACTTAGTTTTGCAGGATACAAAATTCTTGGCTGGCCATTATTCTGTTTGAGAAGATTGAGAATGGGGCCCTAGTCTCTTCTGGCTTGCAAGGTCTCAGTTGAGAAACCTGCAGTTAGTCTGATGGGTTTACCTTTGTGTGTTACCTGATGCGTTCACCTTATGGCTTGTAGGAGTACCTGTTTCATGTTTACTTTGGCCAGTCTGTATGAGTATGTGTCATGGTGATTGCCTCTTCGTGGTGAATCTCCTAGGAGTCCTTTGAACTTCTTATACCTTGTTATCTAGATTTCTAGCAAGGTCAGGGAAAATTTCCTCAGTTATTCCCTCAAATAGATTTTTCTAGCCCTTGGGTATTTTCTTCTTTGCCCTAGGCATGCCTATGATTCTTATGTTAGTCCTCTTTACGTAATCCCATATTTCTTGTTGGCTTTGTACGTTCCTCTTATTTCTCTGTTCTTTCTCTTTGACTGGCATGTTTAACTCAAGCCCCCCTCTGAGAGTCTTTCTTCTGCCTGATCTAGCCTATTGTTAAGTCTTTCCATTGTGTTTTGTATTTCCTTGAATGAATTTTTCATTTTCAGAAGTTCTGATTTTTTTTTAATAATTTGTTTGCTTTAGTAAAGTTTTCATTCATTTCTTGCATTGTTTTATGGTTTCTTTGTGTTGCATTTCTATTTTCTGTTGTATTTCATTGAGCTTCCTTACAATCCATATTCAAGATTCTTCGTCTGTCATTTCAGTCTTTTTGTTCTGGTTGGTATCCATTGGTAAGGAGTTACTGTTTTCTTTTGGGGGTGTTCTTTCTCTTTGATTTTTCATGTATGTAGAGTTCTTTCACTGATTCCTTCTCATCTGGCCTCTTGGTTGAAACCTGGGGGTTCTAAGCCTGGCTTATGGGCCTGTCTCTGGGTCCCCAAAGATTGAGCCCTGAGAGTGCCAGGGAGAGGCGTGCTGGTCCTGAGTTGCTATGGGGTGGGGTGTTCAAGCAGGTTTTATGAATCTCTCGGGTTACTTCTGACTTGGTGTTCTTCCCTCTATCCGACACTGTGTAGTGAGTTAGGTCCCCTAGCATAATGTCCGAGATGGTGGTTGGTACTTGTGAATATGAATCAGCTGTTCCCTGTTTGCTTGAGTTGGAAGCAGCTGTGCTTAGTTATGGAGTTGTTCCCCCTGTCATTGATTGAAGTTTGTGTGGATGAGTTAGTTGCTATCATGGGCTTCTGTGCCTGTGGTAAGCTCTGGTTCCCCTGCTGGGGCCCACAAATGCCCTAAGCTTTAGGAGGGACTTTGTAGCTCCCAGGGGGTTGCTTAATCTCTGTTCCCCCTGAGGTGGGGGGAAGAGCAAGACAAATCGTGGATGGATTGGGAGAGCCTTAGAGGCTTCGCATGCCTTGGCAGGGCTCAAAGGTTGCTTATCTGTCCACTAGGGGAAGCCACTGGTATGAAGTAGAGGGCAATCTCTCCAAGCCAGGAAGCCTGTTCCTGAGGGAGGAGCCTGATCACCTGAGTGCTAAGGCCCCAGGCCAGGCTCTTTCTGCCCTTGTTCACTAGGGCAGTTTCTCTGTGGGGCAGGCTGAATGCCCCCCCGCCGTTCACTCCTTGGAACTCACAGCACTCTCCCATCAGATCAGTCCACATGAGTTCCCTCACTGCCTGAGACCGTGTGTCTTACCCGCTATTGTGCATCTCTGTGGGATGCTGGGTGGGGTGATCCCCAATTGTGCACACCTGTTCCACCACAAGACCCCAAGGGGAGAGAGGCAGGCCTCTCTGTCCAGAGGGGCCTCTGCCCGGGAAGAAGCAGATGCTTATAGGCTTCTTGGCTCAAGCTGCAATTCCTATTATAATGCGTGGGGGGAGGGGCTGCTGCTCCCTTTCAGCCTGTGCGCTGGAGGCATTCAGTTGTTATGGGATCTGGGTGCTAGGTTAATTCACTCTGAGTGTTGCACCCCTATCCAATATGGTGGTTCTCCAGCAAGGGTGGGGGATGGGCACACTCGCAGATCCCTGTTCCTCCACACCGTTCCACACTCTATCCTTGGATATGTCCGTGAGGGCTTCCCTCTACCCTAGTCTGCGAATAAGACCTCTCCCCTGCATCTCCCTGCACTGCTCTTGTGTCCAGACTTCACTGGGTCCAGCTGGCTATCTAAGCCACCAGTGTGTGATCCCACAAAACACCAGCCAGCAGGAAGCTCACAAATTGCAGCCACCCTGCTGTCAGTGGCCGGCTCTGCCAGGAATGTACACCCCTGTAGAAAAGCAGCTGTTCGTGTGCTTCTCGGTTCGGAGTAGTCTCGCGGTTGCAGTGGGGGTGGTGGGGGCTCGATTACCAGTCAGCCTGAGCTTAAATTTCTTTCTTAAATGCTGTGATTGGAGGAGGTGCAGAGGAGGATGCATACAGGTATAAGAAAGCCAGAACTCTGATCTCTTGTGGCACTCTTCCAAAGAGTGTCCCTTTTGAATGTCCAAAGTTCTGGGGTTTGCTGGTTTACCCCACTACTCCTGTTTAGCTGCCATGCCTGGGTTCGTGGAGGGTGGAAGTGCCTCCAATATGTTTTGTGTCCCACTATTTACCAAAAGTACCTAGGTGGGGAAGGGGAAGGCCCCTTTACCCTTTCACTGGGCTCCAAGCATCTCTGGGTTTGTTCCGTGCCACTGTCATTTCCTCTCTATTTTCTTGTTTCTCAGCTTTGCAGTTTTTCTTGGTTGCTTCCCAAGACATCTCTGTTGTTTCTCCCTGTGATCGACAATTACTCTCTCCTCTCCTCAGTCCAGTATTCTACTTTCCAGGTGGAATGATCTGACAAGCAGTGTCTCTAGTTGGCTATCTTGGCTTATCTCCAGAACAGGGAGTCTTTAAATGGGACAGAAAGTCACCACATACAGTAGAAATCCTTAAGACTTGAGAATGTGAACTGTTTCAAAAAATTTTTTTGGAAGTGTAGATTACTTTAAATTAAATACTTCCCTGATACAGATAGAAGGACTCTTAAGTCCTTTCTAGGTTTCTTCTGGATGCAATGGTCTATAATAAATGCACCGTTTTGGTTAAATGATCAATTAACTTGAGCTTTCTTTCATCTGCTCAGAAACCACTGTGTGAGGAATGTAATTCCATTTGGGAATTCTGCCCAGAAGCTCTCACAGGGTCTTCATACAAATGAGTGCCTCACTTCACAGCTCTTCTGTTTCTCTGTAGGGCTGGAGGGAAGGAGAGAGAATTATGTGCAGTCTGGTCAACCAAGAGGAAGGAGATGCTGGTACCTGGTCTGGGGTCCTAGGCAACAGCACACCCTCATGCCTTCACTTTGAATGCACCTTTGTGGCTCTCCTTCATTTCTAGGGAACAGTGATGATGGTTCTTGATTATATACAATGTTAACTATTCTCTATGATGTAAGAAACTCCTGCCCTTTCCCTCTCCCTCTCCCACCACCAGAGATGTCACAGATAAAGTGCTTATCATCAACACAGTGGTGGGGAAAAAATGGGGTTCTCATTTTAGCAGGTGACTTGGTGGAGGTTGGTTTTAAGCAAGCTTTTTTTCCATATTGGCTTGTTGCTATAGGGTCTGATGCTGGCAGATTACAACTCTGTAGCTAGTCATTTTCGATTTATTTGAACCTATTTCTCCAGCCTACTGAGCTTTCACTGGCTAGCATCAATTCAGACACATTGCAATTCCTCAGAATCTTCTATCCCCATCAGATGGTTCGATCTATGAGAAATTTAGCTAGAGGCGTTTAGACAAAAAAGAAATATTGTGGCTAGGGAAGCATTTAAGTTAGAGGAGGCAGCCAGGGCTGTTTTATTACTTAGGCCTGTGTCACCTGTGATGACCCATGAGAGTAGAGAATATTGATCGCTTGTCACTCAAGGCATTCAGCAGATTGCATTGACAAAGCTTGGCAGGTCTCTAATAGCAGGGTTACTGGCCTTGGCTGTGGCCCAAGGGAAAACTCTGCAGGCCCTATTACTTGGCGGCCTTTAACTCTTATAGAAATGGGAGAGAACACTGACAAAAGTTGAGGACATGATTTTATGGTTACAAATGATTTTTCCTGTTTCCTTTCTTCTCTCCCTTTTTAATTTCTTTTTTCTTCTCTTCCTTTCTCTCTTACCTTCCCTTCCTGATCCCTGCCAGCCCCTCCTTTCTTATTATAGACAATCATGGTAGTATTGTTTTTCTAGAATAAAAATCAGAGTGTTGAATAGAGAAAGCTTAGCAAGCCTAGCATGAGGTCTGAGTTACTCTCTTCTTTTAGGACAGCTTGTACTGGACCATATAGTTTAAGCTGGTAGAGTGCATGTGTGTGTATATACAGTACTTGAACTTCCTTGATGTTTACTTCATTCACAGGTGTTGTCCTCTACTAGAATAAGAACTGCTACTTCATGACAGATGTGTTTCTCCCCATCTCCATTCCCTAGTAGCCAGCCTCAGTTCAAGCCTTGACCTTACGTAGTCCCAAAGTCCAGATGAAAGTAATGAGCTGACATCAGAGAGATAATCACACTGATTCAAAACAGGAATGATTTTAAAGAATAGTAAAGACGATTCTGTCTTTCCCAGACACTACCTGATTTATCCAAGGATTCAAATCATCACTATTAATGCCATTTTTATTCCTAAGATAGGTTGACCTTCACTGGGATGCTGTTTTGTAATGATTGTTTCTGCATTGCCACCCTTTGCTTTTTGAAGCATTCTTTGGATTTTCTGTGTACCTTTCCTCAAAAAAATCATGCTAGTTAGCTCCTTTGTCTCTGTGAGGGTGAGAAAGACAAATATAATTACCCCCATTTCAAAGAAAAGTAAATTGATATATAAATGTTCTAATCACAGGTGATTTTGATGTTATAGTTTTCATTTAATATTCTCATTAAAATTTCTATTCTTCTAGAAAACCAGGTATGAACAGATAAAGATCATGCTTGCTTTCTCTTTCTTTCCTTTTCTTTTGGCTGGCCAGTATTATTCCCTGTTTAATTACATGCATAATCCTTGGTAGAAAAGAGGTTTCTGATCTTTGCATAGGTGGTTCTTCTCTAAATATCTGCATTTGTGTCTAGAATTGACTACCTGGCTCTTATATCCTAGATTCTCAAGAAGGATAGGCCAAGGCATGAATATTGGGCATTTCAGTGACTTTGCATTTATTTTCCAACATTTTGCCACAGATGAGTTATGTGTTACTGGCAGGGTCATCTCAGGCAATCTCTCTGAGCTTTCAGTTTCTTCATTTGTCAAATGGAAACTGATATTGCTTGTCAAAAATAAATGAATTAATATGGTACATGAATTATGTCTCAGTAAAATATATGAATTGTGTTACGATTCTAGAATAGGGACTCCCTCCTTTCCTTCCTTCCTCCTTGTGCAAATAAAGGTCCACAAAGGCAGAATGAGAACTCCCATCTAGACCCATATTTGAAGAGTAGGTGGCACTACTAAAGACAGAAACGTGTAAGTGTTGCAAGTGGCTGTGGACCTGTTAATATTCTATAGCACTCTGGGCCACTTTGAATTAAAATATTTACCTGTGAAAGGTTTTATAATTCATATGACCTGAAATAATTTATACCTAATTAGATTTTGTCAACTGAATAATTCCATCTCATGTTGTTTCCACAGAATAATTTAAGCAACTGCATTTTATTCTCAAAATAGATGTAAATGTCAAATTAATTTTGTTGACATGATCACCATGTAGAAGAGCTACTTGGCAGAATTGTTTGTCAACTGAATATATTATGGATCCCTACAAAATGTGTAGATTGATTATGGTTTAGTTGACGTTTGCAGTTTATTGCTTTACTGGAAAGAAGTCACTGGTAATGGTTACAAAACTATTATGGCATTTCTGCCCATCTGGTTGAAAACTCTTTGATATCTGGAAGTTTCCCCTTCCATTTTCATTATATATACAGTGTCTCTCCCTTTGGGAGCTATCTTTTTATCTGTGTGAGACTGGATCCCATGTAACTGCTTTGTTGTTTGTTATATTCCTCATTAATATCATGGGGTTCTTAGTTGACACTGGCCATATATAAATTATTGCTAAGTTTCACTCTATTTATTTTGGACTGTTCCTTTCACTTGGAGAGCCTCTCTGTCCCCCTCCTTTGAAACCCTGTGCAAGACTAGTATCCTTGCAGTTTATTTGTCACTCACTCAAGTTATCTCATTTGCTCTAAAATTCCTTCTCTACTCTATCACCCTCTGTTTTGTCCAGCATTCCAGCTACTAATGGTGAAGTCCTGTCATCTGCATGTTTAGCTTAACCCTTGTCTCATCATGGCACATACAGAAAATGATACTATAATAGTATCACTATTATATTAGTATCACATGGAAATAAACAGGCAAGACTTCTTGTTGCTGGAGGCAGCTGGCTCAGATGCCTTGACCTGCCTTAAATAGGAGGGGATAATATGTTGGCATGCACACTGTCCTGGATGTTTTGGCTTAACCAATCTACAAATTATTGTTTTTATAGACAGAGCCTTGTTCTGTCACCTGAAATGCAAACAGTCATAGCTCACTGTAACCTCCAATTCCGAGGGTCAAGCAATCCTCCTGCCTTGGCCTCCCAAAGTGCTGGGATTATAGAGGTGAGCCACCACACTCTGCCAATCTCCAAGTTAGATCCAGTCTTGGCAGGTATTAGAAATTCACTCATTTGGTGTTATCTGGAATAAATCTCCTGTTTTGAGCTCAGCATTTCATGTAGTGTAAAGATATCTGTGAGCCCTCCTCCAAATTATTTCCACTGTGTCTAGTCATTAGTGTCTAGATTAGACTTACACCTTTGATGTCTTTGGGTGATGACCCCTTACCTTTGCCAATCTTTCTCCAAAGGGAATAAACCTGCATTTTGCCTTCAGCTTCTACTTAGGAGCTGGCTTCATCCAAAACAATTCCCCTCTTGCTGGACATCAAAGAACTGCTTTTCCATTGGCAACAAGTACCAACATATCTCAGAAACTACCATTGACTACTTGTGCCCCTAAAGAATATTGAATTCTTAAGAGAGTGAACCAGTGTCACCCTTGATTTAGACTTTGCATTTTAGACTCCTTAGGAAGGATATTCCAGTGCAGAGTTAGCCTCTATACCCTGGTTACGTCTCCTTTTAGTTTTCTCCAATTTCTTTGCTGACTTGCCATTCGTTGATGCCTTGCAGTGAAAGGCACTCAATATTGGGTGTGCTCTATTAATATGTGAACTACATGTATTCTGTGAAAATATGAACTGCAGATACAAATATGATAATATATGCCATAGAATTCATTGCTAAAAGGCAATAGATATTCAGCATCCTCAATATACAAGCTCAAAAAAGGTCTGAATACTTTTGATATTCATAAGGAAAAAGAAAGTGAATTTTAGAAGCTATAGACCGATTAGTTTGATGTCAACTCAGAAAAGATTCTGGAAGATATTACTAATGAATGCTTTCTGAGGATTTAGTAAAAGAAGTAGTCATCACTGGGAACCAGTGTTGGTTCACTTAAAATGTTATGCCATGCTGTGTATTCTTTCCTTCACAAAAGGGATTTACAATCTTCTCCTATGTATAGCCAAATAATAAATATTTTAGGCTCTTTGGGCCATACAGCCTCTGTTACAGTTACTCAACTCTGCCATTGTAGCATGAAAGCAGCCATAGGCAGTATGTAAATGGACAGATATGTCTGTGTTCCGATAAAATTTTATGCATAAACACAGGTAGTAAGCTGATTTGGTTCATGGGCCACTGTTTGCGAACCACTGCTTTAGAAGAATATCTTAGATAATGTGTACCTAAAAGCCTGCAATTAATTTTATAAAGCCTTGCACAAAATGTCTGAGGTTAATAATAGCATACAGTAAGTCCTCACTTAACATTGTCAATAGGTTCTTGCAAATTGTGACTTTAAGCAAAATAACACAATGAAATTGATTTTTTCTCATCAACATTATAACAAAAAGGTGTTGAATGAAATGATGTTATTCCACAACTTGCTGTATGACACTACACTTAAAGTCACAGTTTCCAAGTACTTAGTGATGATGTTAAATGAGTACTTACTGTAGTTAGGCAGAATTATAACAAGTTGATTAATTAGGTGAACATGAGTAATGGTCTGTGGTTGCCCACCACAGGCTGTGATCTTGATTCATTTTTGTCAACATTATTATTTATAACTTGACTGAGGTTGGGACTGACTTGTGAAACAAATATGTGGGTAGCCTGATGCAGAGAGAGATCACTTTACACTTTGGGTGATAGGAATAAGATCCCAAAAGGTCTTGGGTTGGAACAGTAGATCAAATCTAGCAGGCTAAACTATTGAAAAGATATAGATATGAAATCCTGTGTTTGAAGCTAAAAATGTATTTTGACAGTACAAATATGGATCATGAAAACATAGTCCAATAGCAGCCTGTTTGAACAAAGCTAAGGGAGTATTCCAATTAGAGTGCATGCAGAGAAAGTTATCCAGATGGTTGAAGGGATTCAGAATCATGTCCTATTAGAAATGGTTGACAGAACTGTAGATATTTAGCCTGGAGGGATATATGATAACTGTCTTCAATTATTTAAAGAGCTGTCATGTAGAAGAGGAATTGGACTTATTCTAGGGGGTCCCAGAGGACACAGGGAAGAGCAGTGGGTAGAAGATACAGGTAGATCCAATATATAATCTAACAATTTGAGCTGTCCAAAAGAGGGACAGGCTTTTGGAGGGCTTAAGTCACTGGGAATATCATAGACGCCTGTTGCTGACCTTACAGGAATGTTGTGAGAGACTATTAAACTTTGACTCATGATTGGATGAGATGATTCTTATGGGCACTTCCAATTCTGAGAGTTCGTAAGACGTAGGCTCAGGGAGAATGTGCTGTGTCCTCTCTCCCAGCAGTTGGCAAAACTCAAACCCATATGTTTTGAGTCCCCTGCCCTGTTTATATGGTTGAAATGCTGAATGCACACAATACTCCATATGTGTATCTGTGCCTGTCATCTTTATGTGATTGGTCGGAGACCCTGGCACATTCACCTTCATAATCTCACAAAGCTTAACAAATACTTTGTATATATTAGGAACAAAGTAAGTGTTTATTGAGCTAAAGTGTGTTGAATAACAACTGAGACATATCCAAATGTCTTTCCTTTACCAATCCTGGTTTCATAATGAAAGCCCGTGGAAGGTGATCAGAAATGATACCTGTGAATTCCTAATAGATTGGTGATGTATACGCAACAGCTCTGTGCCCCTGTTTTTCTCTGTGGCACACACACAAATGCCAAAACTTCACCAGCAGTGGGAAGGATCAGGCTGCTCTGTCTGACCAGGATTGTTTTTCCTCTCCTGGTTGGTTATGCATTGTCCCTTTCCTACTTTCCTGCTTGCTTTGCAGGCATCCCTGCTAAATTAAACTCCAGACCCATGGATGTCTGGAATATATTTTCCAGTCTTCTGAATACTAGAACCCTAAAGTAATCATCTGTTGTCATCATAATTCTGGAATATTGAACGCTGAGATTGACAGTGGCTCTGCCAGGTCTCATTCTTTGATGTTTTGTACTTGGGCCATTGGGCAGGTCTCATGGCCCATTTATGACTACATTCCCTGTGGCTGGTCCTGAGGGTCAGGCATATGGTAGGTGGTCAGTGAATATTTGTTTGCTTTAGTAGGACTCTGGTTAGTCCCTACAGTAGTTCCCCTTATCCAAGGGGAATATGTTCCAAGAACTCTAATAGATGCCTAAAACTGTAGATAGTACTGAACCCTCTCTATACTATGTTTTTTTCTTCCCAGTCCAAAGACCAAGATACCTACTAAGTGACTAATGGGCATATACACATATAGACAGTGTGGATATGCTAGACAAAGGGAAGATTTACATCCTGGGCAGGACAGAGCGAGATGGCACGATATTCCATTATGCTACTCAGAACAATGTGCAATTTAAAACTTATGAATTGTTTATTTCTGGAATTTTCCACTTACTATTCTTGAACTGTGGTTGACCAAGAGTAACTAAAACCATAGATAAATGGGGACAACTGTACTCCTGATTTAACCTAATGAAGTTAAAGTTTCATTGTTCCTCAAGGCAGTGTTTTTTCCTCTTTTGTGCCTACCATGCTCCACCTGCCACATGTTTTCATTTTCTGTGCCATTTTCTGGCTACGTAAATAATATATTTTAATAAGGTGGAAGAATGATCAATATATAGTAATTGAATCTATTCCACTATCAAATCCCACCCCCACCCCCACTTGAGGAAGAAAGGAAAAAAAGAAGAAAGAGAGGGAGGAAGTCAGGGAGGAGAGAAAGAAGAAAGGAAGTGGTAGGGAAAGTAGAGAATGAGGGAAGCATCTTGTTATGTACTGAGAAGACTTTGGTATTGAAGGATTTTGACTTTGTTAGTGCTATATAACTTGTATGTCCCTTTGTGTAAATTCTGGTCTGTTTTCATTGCATTTCGTGGGTAGGAGTTAAGAGAACTTTCAGATATACCTGTATTAGAAAATAAAATAACTGTTAACATCAGGACTATTCTTTGCTTTTTTCCCCCCTTCAATCTCTTGGCTCAATTGGTAGAAAACATGGAGTACTGCTGCCAGCGTTAGCTTTGCCTGAAGGAAAGTTGTTTGCCAGTCCTTCTGCAAATTCATAAGCATCAAGGAGGACAGACTGGTTGTGAATGACCTTGTGGGTTGCATAGCTCTATATACACCTTATACACAATAGGAAGAACCCAGATACCATTTATGAATGATAGTGAGGCAGATACCTCACTTTTGTAACAAAAGGATTACACTTTGGTGTGCTGGAACTGGCTTGTTAAATTTTTAGGAATTGTGTGAACTAATTGTTAAACACAGCCTTTATTAAAAATTAAGTTACCTAAACTTATCTGTGCTTTTAATATAATTTACTTAATTGTAATCAATCTTCAGAACTCATCACTTCTTCATTAGTTACTACCTTTTCCTATTATCTATGACCTGGAGGTTAATTTATATCTCTTATATGGTAGAAATACTATGTAATGGTATACTGTTGAGCCTCTCTTCCTAACTCTGCATTCAGTAACATCACTTTAGTAGCTTGAAATCAACCATGGTCGGAGTATTTACACCACAGAAATTGGTAGAAAATATGGCTTAGTCTGTTTTGTGCTGCTGTAACAGAATACCACAAACTGGGTGTTTTATGAACAATAGAAGTTTATTTGGCTCACGCTTCTGAAGGTTGGAAAGTCCAGGATCAAGGGACTGCATCTGGTGAATGTCGCCTTGCTGTGTTACAGCATGGCAGAAGACATCACACGGCTAGAGAGTGCGCTCAAGAGAGTGCGAATGCGCAACCTGAAATCCTTTATACTCGCATTAGTCCATTCATGAGGGTGTAGCCCTCATGTCCTAAACAATTGCCATTAGGCCCCACTTCCCAACACTTGCACTGGGGATTAAGTTTCCAACACATGCTTTGTGGGGGATACATTCAATCCATAGCACAGTATAAATCCAAATTTGATCTTTTGTTTTGTTGGTTGTCTAGGCTTTAAAAAAGTGATAGAGAAAATGTTATTAATACAGATTAAATTTAAAAGCATGTTTATCTGTATCCATTACATTGTGGATAGTAAATAGATATAAATAGATAATAGATAAAAAAGATAGAAGTATCTTCTTGTATTTTAAAACTATTTCCAGCTCAAAGAAGTTATTTATGTCTTTGACGAATGAAGTTATTCCTGTCATTCGTATCGTAGTTGTTCTACTTTCATTTTCCTGGTTCAGAAATATCAACCAAGTTTTACATTAGAATTTTATTAATACTCATTCTTCAAATGCACCAGAGGTAGCCTGTGGATATAAGAGTTCCATGTATTTCAGCAGAAGCCTTCTGTGAGCATCACTTGCCTATTTGTTTGGAATTTACAATAAAGTTTATTGTGTGCTTTGTTATTGTTTATAAATTATTTGCTACACATAATTTGTATCAGTAAAATTCATAATAAATATATGTACATATATACATGCATACATCTTTTTCCAGGTACCTGGTTGTTAGGTACTATCAAAATATACCACTTGTTAAAATCCAAATGGGAATCAAGCTCTGTGCCTTAGGTTAGTGATAATCTTGTGTGAATAGTGAGGTTTTTACCTTCAACATAGCAAGAGGGTCAAATAATATAGGAAACCTTCCTGATTATAGGATATGAAGACAGGATTTTAAATGCCACCAACCATAGACCACTTGAAGTCAACAAAGTGTTTTGAGATTTTGAATCATGCCCACTGTGTTTAGAAGAACATTAGAGGGTGTTGAGAAGAGTTGTTAAATATCATCAGAACCTCAGCAAGGCTTCGGAATCCAACACATTGAAAGATAATTGAATAAGGAGGAGCTTTAGACACAAAGCAGACAATTTAGTTATCCAAAGCATTTATGTCAAGGAGCAAATGTTTGAGGATTTATCTATTTGTGGTTTTCTCTCAGAGTCTAATCCATGCGGAGTACAGAGTGGTCGTAGGGTGGAGGCTAGCCTCTGTTTTGCATTGCTCTGAGAAGTAATGCAATAATGGGAGAAATTTGGTGCCCTAGAAACATTATTATTAATATTATACATGAAAAATCTTGAAATATGATGAAAGTGATTTTTTAAAAATCAGATTAGAAATTCGAAGCAGAATGGTCTTTTGTCACTTTCTACTTAACCAGCTAAGACAGCTCAAGGAAAAATACAGTTTTGTGAGAGATTTTTGGTTTTCAAAAAAGAGGTATTTTTATTCATTGTTTAGATTCAGTGTTAGGGAATATTTTATTTAACCTAGTGTTTAACTAGAAACAAAATGTGCTTGCTGAAGTTTATAGGTAGAATTGTTAGGTGATCTAATAACTTTGAAAGTCAGTTTTAGTAAGCGGAAATCAGAATTTTGTTAATGGAATGGGAAATGTGAAGAATGAAAATCCAGTTGATGCAAGTTAATGTTAACATCCAGGAAAGAAAAAAAAGTAGGTAAGTTTTGTGAAATTTACGTCTGTGTGTTTAAAAATTTCAGCTCATTTGGTTTTGTGTTGTATGTTTGCTTTGTGTGTCTGTGTGTGAAAGGGAGAAGTATTACCGACATTATAGTTCCCTATGTCCAAGATCCACTCCAAAAATAATTTTATTAATCCTAAGAATGACTAAGAATGTAAGTATGGAAATAAAATGACTTTCCAATCCTGTGTTGACTACATGCCTAAAATGTTGATTTGCTAATACCTGGTACTTCCAAATTAAATTTTATGGTATATGGATGATTTATTGTAATCTCCTACAAGGAAATTCATTTCAAAAACTTTTTCAAAATCATCCTAAGAGTTCAGGAGAGGGGAGCATTTCTAATTCAAAACAGGAGTCAGGCTAAGATCACGTCTCCCGAGAGGAAAGACCGAGGTTTTACTTGTTGCCTATGTTTTTAAAATATTTATAGATACAGCTGGATTGTTAGTACTTTACTTCTGGTTTTAATGATGGCATTCCCAAAGGACTAAAATTGTTCCAAACAGTGTGAACTGTGTCTGAAGTTCAAGAACAGTATATGGTTAGTCTAAAGACTTTAATCCTAGTTGGAAACTTTGAATGGGAAAGCTGGCCTTTTTAGTCTTTTGTTTCTTAAACTTTCTGTTAACAAAATGCCTCCTTACCTCCTATTTAGCCCTTAACCAACTGCAGACTGACTTTGGTCTTCTCTACTAAAGCATTTTTTTAATATAAAGTCATCAGTAAATTCCTAAGTTATAAAATAGAGTGATTGTATTTATGTCCCATCCATCCAGTCACCAGTCATTTTATTCAGTGTCTACTGTATGACTTGATGCTAGGGATATATTGGTAAACAAGGCAGACATATTCCTGTACATTGTGGAGTTTTCAGTTTTCTGACACTGTTGACCTTCCTTCCTCAAACTTCCTGAATTCACTAATCACTAGTTACAGTTCTAGCTTTTAAATTTAAGTCTGTGAAATTTAAGTTAGTGAAGTCACTATTAGTTCTTTTAATGCTGACTTCCCCCCATGATTTTACTTCTGGGCCTCTCTGCTTGATAATTGATTTTCTTGATACTTTTTGGGTAATTTCATATGGTCAAGGCTTTCAGATTATTGTCTGCCTATACGACAGTGTTAAGAAGTCCTGAGGGAAGCCAAAAGTCTTCTCTCACCACTTCCTTCCTCAGTGGGCACCTCCTTCAGTTAGAAAACGATCAGTAGCAGCTTCCCTCATCATGGTGGAGGAGGCACTGAAGTGCGTATCTTGCAAGGAGAAAATGGCTAGGACAAGCTGCCTGTATCTACTTTAGCTAGAAGATTAAATTTTCAAATTCGTATGTTTAAAAATTGCACCTATGTGCACCCATGTTATATCTAAGGCGTTTGAGACCAGCCTAAGAAACATAGTGAAACCCCCATCTCTAAAGATAAAAAAAATAAAAAATAAAATAAATAAATAAAAGTACAACGTGCATTCTTTTTTCTTGGGTAAATACCTAGGAGTGGACTGGCTAGATTGTGTACTCGCCATATGTGAAACATTTTAAGAAACTGCCGAACAATAATCAAATGTGGTTGTACCATTTTATATGCTTCCCCAGCAGTGTGTGAGAGTTCCATTGTTTCCCTATCCTCTTAATACTTGTTATGATTGGTCTTTTTCATTTTAGCCATTCTAATAGGTGTGTAATGGTATCTCATTGTGGTTTTGAGTTGCATTTCACTAATGAATAGTGACGTTGAACATCTTTTCATGTATTTGTCATCTATATATCATATTTGGTGAGCTGTATCTGTTCAGATCTTTTGCCCATTTTTAAAAATTGCATTCTTTATTTTCTTACCGAGTATCAAGAGTTCTTTATTCTGAATAGGACTTTAATATGCAAATATTTGCTCTCAGTTTGTGGCTTGTCTTTTTGTTCTCTTAACAGTATCTTTCAAGAGCCAAAAGGTTGAAATTTTGATGAATATGATCTGTCAATTTATTTTTATGGATCATCCTTTTGGTGTTATATCTAAGAAATAGTTTATAATCCAAGGTTACAAGATTCTCCCCGTGCTTTTTTCTGGAAGAGTTATAGTTTTAGCTTTTAAATTTAAGTCTGTGATTTATTTTGATTCAATTTTTGTATTTGAAGTGAGATACCTATTGAATTCATTTATTTTTGCATGTCTCTATACAATTTTTCCAGCACCGTTTGTTAAAAAAGACTGCCCCGCCCCCGCCTCCACCTCCAAATTACCTTTTCATATTTGCCAAAAGTTAGTTGTCAATTTATTGTAGGTCCAATTCTGGAGCCTCAAGTCTGTTCTACTAACAATTTGTCTGACTTGGGATCACCAAACCAAGGCCCCATTGATCTATCTATACAACAAGTAAAGCTCACAGCCTGTTTTTGTATTGCCTGTGAGTTAAGGGTGGTTTTTATATTTCTAAAGGAATGTAAAACCAAAAAGAGAATAAAAAGAATGAAATGTGACAAAGAACTTGTATGTCCTGAAAAGCTTAAAATATTTACTATCTGAACCATCTCAGAAAAAAAAAATTTTTCTGTGATCTGTCTTGACACCAATACCACATGTCTTGATTAGTATATCTTTATAATATATTGAAATCAGGTAATGTTAGTCTTCCAACTTTGTTCTTTTCAAAGTGATTTTGGTTATTCTTGGTCCTTTGGATTTACATATGAATTTCAGAATCACTTTGTAAATTTCTTCCAAAAAAAAAAAACCTGCTACAATTTTTATTTAGATTGTATTGAGTCTGTATATGAATTTTGGAAAAAATTGATATCTTAAGAATTTTGAGTCTTTTAACTAATGTACACATTGTGCTTTTTTATTTCTTTAGGTTTTCTTTAATTTCTCTCAGAAATGTTTTGTAATTTTCAGTGTACAACTCTTTCACATCCTTCATCAGATTTATCCCTATGCATTTTCGATGACATTGTAAATGGCATTGTTTTATAAATTTGAATTTCTAATTGTTCCTTGCTAGTATATAAATATATAACCTAATTATTTATATTTATCATGTATCTTGTAATGTTGGTAAACTCACTTACTAGTGTTAGTAGCTCTTTTGTGAATTCATTTATTTGTGTACATAGTTTATAGTGTCAATGATGTATAAATACAATTTTACTTTTTTCATAATATTACATTCCTTTGCTTGGATTATTGCTGGCTAGAATCTCCAGTACAATGCTGAATAGAAATGGTGAGAGTAGATATTCTTTTTTTTTTTTTTTTAAATTGATCTTAGGGGAAAGCTTTTGGTTATCCACCATTTTTTATGATGTTAGCTGGAGTTTTTCTGTAGATGCCCTTTATCAGATTGAAGCAGTTCCTTTCTGTTTCTTACTTGCTGCGAGTTTTTATCAGCAATAGATGTTGGATTTTTGTTAAATGCTATTTCTGAATCTATTGAAATGATCATATGATTTTTTTTCTTTTTAATTTGTTAATATGGTGAACTTAACCCTTTATTCTTGGGATAAGCACTACTCCATCTGATGTATTATTTCTTTTTTTTTATCTTTTTTTTTTATTCAGCATATTATGGGGGTACAGATGTTTAGGTTACGTATGTTGCCCTTGCCCCGTCTTTCCCCCCCAAGTCCGAACTTCAAGCGTGTCCATCCCCCAATGGTGCGCATCGCACTCTTTGTGTATGCGCATACCTGTCCCCTCCTCCCTTCTCCCCCCTGCCCGACATCCAATAAATGTAATTCTTGTATGTGCACTTATGTGTTGATCAGTTAATACCAATTTGATGGTGAGGACATGTGGTGCTTGTTTTTCCATTCTTGGGATACTTCACTTAGTAGAGTGGGCTCCAGCTCTATCCAGGATAATACAAAAGGTGCTATAGCACCATTGTTTCTTAAAGCTGAATAGTACTCCATGGTACACATATACCACATTTTATTAATCCACTCATGTATTGATGGACACTTGGGTTGTTTCCACATCTTTGCAATCACAAATTGTGCTGCTATAAACACTTGGGTGCAGGTGTCTTTTTCATAGAGTGTCTTTTGTTCTTTTGGGTAGATGCCCAGTAATGGTATTGCTGGATCAAATGGTAATTCTACTTGTATCTCTTTAAGGTATCTCCATATTGCTTTCCACAGAGGTTGCACTAGTTTGCAGTCCCACCAGCAGTGTATGAGTGTTCCTGTCACTCCGCGTCCACACCAACATTTATTGTTTTGGGACTTTTTGATAAAGGTCAGTCTCACTGGAGATAAGTGATATCTCATTGTGGTTTTGATTTGCATTTCCCCGATGATTAAAGATGTTGAGCATTTTTTCATATGTTTTTTGGCCATTATTCTGTCTTTTTTTGAAAAGTTTCTGTTCATGTCCTTTGCCCACTTTTTGATAGGGTTGTTTGATTTTTTTCTTGTTGATTTTCCTGAGTTCTAAGTAGATTCTATTTATCAGCCTTTTATTGGATTTGTAGCATGCAGAAATTTTCTCCCATTCTGTAGGTTGTCTGTTTGCTCTTATGACAGTTTCTTTGGCTGTGCAGAAGCTTTTTAATTTGATCAGGTCCCATTTATTTATTTTGGTTGTTGCTGTGATTGCCTTTGGGGTCTTCTTCATAAATTCTTTGCCTAGGCCAATGTCTAGAAGAGTATTTCCAACATTTTC